>VOMN01024714.1:0-16235 GCA_014899125.1 Orchestia grillus
CTTCCTTTCTCATAATAAGCACTCTGTTCTGAGGTAGCGCATCGAACCTGAGACCTCCTAGCTAGGAGGCAAGCGCGCTACCACCTGCGCTACAGAGCGCAAGAATAGCACGAGATATTCAGTATCCTGTGTACGACACTGCCGCACATCAGCGTGTCTAAATCACATGAACGTCAGTTTTGGCCTATGTAATTCCTTCAGTCACACTCAGATATCTATATATTTATATACATACATATATGTAATGAAATTACGCTTATAGTAATGTTCTCTTAAGAAATGCGAGTACTGATGTGGCAATGGAGAGACCAAGCAGCCAACAAGCTGTGCATTATTATAGAGTAGGAGTACGTCGGCCCCATAGTGCAATAATAGAGCTCTTGCCTCCTAGTCTACAGGGCCTGGGTTCGATACTTCTGAGAGGAGTTTGCCCTTAAGGAAGGGAAGACTAAATGCAATGAGTCTAAAAATGCGGCACATAATTGCGGCCTGAGACGTGATGCCCAAACAAATTCGTTAAGTACCTAATTTTATAACCGGACGACAAGCTGAGGCGTACCTGCTGCAGCATGAGCTGCGCCATCACAGGGTTATTCATGTCGAAGCCTGGCCTGGCACCCCCACCCGCTGACGCTGCCATGCCCAGCATGCCACTCATGCTTGCTGCAGCCGCCCCCAGGCCGCCTCCCAGCCCTGCTAGGCCAGCCATCGTCTGGGGCTGGGCACCCAGCAGACTGGCCATCAAACCCCCCATGCCTGCTCGCCAGTCACAAGGTTAGATTTGGGTATTAGTTAAATTGAAGCTCCCTATTCTTGTGAAACGGGATTCAAAGAAAAAAAAAACCTTTCAGTGTAGATTTTAGAGAACTTTGATTTATAGACGAGGTGTGTTCTCAGAGCAGAGGATTCTACCAGTATGTGATGGAACACACAAGATTTATAAACAAGGTGTGTTCCCACAGGATTCTACGAGTATGTGGTGAAACACACCACAAGATATGTTCCCACACGACAACAGTAAGTTAATTATGAAGAGGAAGAAAAGACAAAGAAGAGATATCAAAGATGTGAAAAATGAAAGACATAAAATGAGCAAAAAAATAGAAGTCCCAAGCACCTATCTGCAGCTGAGGTAACCTAACAGTGCCCCCTGGAGGTCGCCACTCCACATAGTATACAAAAGACAAACCTAATTAACCTAACCCTACGCCCCCTGAAAAGGAATATGATACAATAAAACCAGTGCATTACTTTGTTTTTTAAATGCAAAAGCTGGAAGGAAATCACGACGACACACAAACAGTTGACAATCGCATATCAACTCCTTACAACTCCTAAAGTCTGATCATAACAAAACATTCAAGGAACGTTGAACCAATCACGTGTAGACACACTTCTTGACTCACCAGATGCACGAGTTTGACATGCTAGCACACACGCGTTCCAAAAATTACCGTTATCGTATTTTAAGTTCTACCATTGTTCCTATTAAGTAGATCACAATACCGCTCAGGCATCATGTCACTCAAGATGTACCCATGAGTAAAGTTCTCGTGTCTTTTTCATGCTACAAGCTGCAGTAAGTTATGCTCCACAATCTACCCCAAGAGCGAAAAATCAAGAAAAAGAAGGATGTATGTTTACTTCAGCAAGAGTCAAGAAATTGTCACCTTACCAAAGGAGAAAGAACATAAGGGAATGAATGGCAAGTCAAGATAATGGCCAAAACTGATTAGCAAGAAAATTAGTGATACTGCTCCTAGTAACTATGAACACTACAGAGTTGCCCTCATTCACCTACATATTAATCATTAAGACGCGCCTTTCATTAAGTAGGAGGAACAAGAAACTTTCCAGGTTATTAATTCAATTTCTCCAACACAAAAAAATTGCCTAGTGCAACACTTGAAAGCCAAGAGCGACACAAACCTCTCTGCTGTAGCTGCTGCATCTGAGTCATGTAGCCGTCTGGCCTCTGGAGGTGATTGCCGTAGTAGCTTTTGTTGAGAAGAGCCGCGTTCTGCTGCTGCTGCTGCATCTGCTGCTGCAATAGATGCTGCTGCATGAGCTGCTGTTTTTGCAGCTGCTGCTGCTGTAGACTCACACTGCCACCACCTCCTCCGGAGCTGGTCAGGCCACGCAGGGCATCCATGCTGCCTGCAATTACAATTGAACAATTGAAGTTTTAACATTCCTCTTTAAAAGTAAATGCTTTATAGCAAACAGCTCAGTAGAGAAAGTAATACAATGGCATGACAGATACGTACAGCAGTTGCCTTCCATTATTTTCTATATATAATTTGAAGAAAAACTCCCAAAATACAATAGATTGATTGAAGTGCTACTGAATTAATTTCTCCAATGCAATATTGATATACAAATTTTTCCCCTGAAATACTGAAAAATGTGCCAAATAGACAAAAGGACCGACAGGGCTTTTATTTCAATAGCAGAAATTTAGTAGCCCAGACGCCAAAACTGGAGATCACAAGCAATTGTCTACAACTTGGGGGAAAAAATAACACATTGATTATTTAGTTTGAAGTTTAAAACTCTCCATCTACATGAGATATCATCCAAAGACAGCAAAGAGAAAAAGTGACCATTTAATATGGACTGCAGAAAACGTTGCATCTATGCTTAGTGTGTTCCCACACCAGATTCCATACGCACAGAAATCAGAGGGGGCGCAGAAGATAGAAGTCCCAAAGGCCTACCTATAGCTGAGGTAACCTAACTGTGCCCCCCTGGGGTGGTCACTCCCCATAGCATAGGGTTAACAAACATAACCCTTAGTTATTGAAATAATGGACGTCCAAGGTTCCCGTTTAGGGGTTCATTGATTGAGAGAGATCTTCTGGATTTTGATTTTTGATGTTGACCAAGGTTTCAACAATTTACACAGAAGTCATTCTTAAGGTAAGCACAGTTTACAGAGGTCGAGGTTGCGATGGGTGAATGGGTATCCTATACAGAAGTAGGGATATTTATTTTCATTCGTTTTGTGTATTACTAGGGTGTTCAGTCGGAATCATTTCAGAATAAAAAATTACAAAATATCCAAGATTATGATATCGGATAAATGGTTCAAATATGAATCTCAGAAACTGATGAGAAACAAAGATGATTTTTAGAATCCATCAAGAATATATATATTTTTTCCAAGAAGACTTGTAAAGGAGAGAACTTGTTTCCTGTTTACACCAACAAAATATGTACATTATGCATAAAATACTGCACAGCTAAATAAGGATGGATTGAAATTTTTGTGAGTCTAATATGCAGCTTACAAAGCAACAGTGTATTTTCATTGTCACTGCATGGATGCCATCCAAAAGTTGAAAAGGGGTTGCTAAAGAAATTTCAGTACGTTTCCTGCAAGAAGCTCACAAAATTAAACAAAAATTTACAGTAACCTATGCTAGTACAACAGAAGAATCATGACCAGTACTCAATGTCTTCACTTATTCACATGCTAATTGTGCAACTAGCGTGAAAAAACAAGAAGATTGTAGCAGCATGCGGTCTGAAATATATCATAACAATAAAAATAAACACAACATTTTTGTTCCCTTCTTCATACACACCATTCTCTCCCTACAGAGAACAAAACATGAATCAATAACCTTACTAAATTAAGACGTCTAAGTCTAACTTACAAGTAATCTGGTCTACTTACCCAACATACTCATTTTATGGAGACTAGCAGCAGCGGCGGCAGCAGAGGAAGAAGAAGCAGACGAGGAGCTGGGGTAGCTGCTGGAGCTGTTCTGCTGCAGCAGAGAGTGAAGGCGTGAGGCGGCGGCGGCGGCCGCGGCGCTGCTGCCGCTGCTGGGTACGGGGGACGAGGAAGGCAACATGCCGCTCCTGGCTGTGCTCACTGGTGGCCGCTGCTGCTGTTCCTTCCTGATGCTTGTCGCTGGTGTCACTGCTCAGTGACACGTAGCATGGGTCAGGTGACAGAAGTGACAATAACATTGGAAATAATTGGTGTGGGTCACACATTCACGAAACTTGATGAGATATTTATAATTGATTCTGGCTACACAAACTGTACAATAAATGACTGGCAATTGTGCACTGATATCCAATCACACAGCTGCTGTTTTTATCAGTTGTTAAAGCCTTCACATTAAAGAAAAGAGGAAAGCTTCAGAAAAACTTCAAATTTAATGTCATGAGTCATTCACTACAAACTCTAGCAGTATTTGGTAACAAGATTTGAATACAATACTTTGTGGACCTGTACTCAGGGTTATAAATATGAAAGCATATTGCAACAGTTCAAAACAACATGGGACTAGATGTGCGATAAGCAATAATCTGTACACCTTGCACTTCTCTTACAAGAGAAGCACAGGCACTACACGGATGATATGGGATTAGATATGCAATAAAAAATATGCTATAAATCTTACACTATGCCTAAATTAGAACAATAACAGCACTGGCACCACAACCCACCTGGAACTTCCATCAAATCATCTTGATTGTCATCATCTTCACTGCTGACCTCTTTGACGGCTGCCCGGCGACTGGCCTGAAAACAAAGCAATTTTTGTTTTGCTGCTGTATTCCCATGTTAGTCATGATGTGCACCATATGTATACATGCATAACTTTCCCAAAACACTGGGTGTATATATATGGTACACACCCATCAAAAAGCACACTTTCTCAATACACGTATTTTTCTTTCAAATTAATAAACTTTATGATACAACACACAGAACCTGTAAGTAAAAGGCTTGAACCTGTCACCTGTTTTGCAAACTTACCACATTGGAAATTGTGGCTAATGTGTTAAACTAGAAGATGAAAAGGAAAGAAATGGATATTGTATGAATTTCTCCATTTATATTGAGGACATAAACACATCTAGGCAATGATCTTGATAAAATTATAAATAGAGTAAAGATTATACTAAAAAAAGACCAAAATAAGAAACAAGAAAATTTACTCATGCAAGTCATACCATCTGCACATACAACACACAGCAGAAAAGATGACATAGAATAAAAGAAGTTCACACAACTAAACCTTGACCCACCAGCACCAATGATAGCTTTAAAATCAGCCTTGAAGAATCCTAAGCCTGCCATATATTCAAAGTGGCTTGCCACATCTTTGCTTTGGTGAAGTCTATATTTGGCAACAAAATAATGTTGGATGTGCTCAAATAGAATGTTATCCTCAATCCTTAACTGCCCAATGTGCTGCATCAATTATACCTAATATAATTACTCCAACATATGCTGTGTGTTTGTTTAAACAAAAATGCACTCCCAACAGGTAATGTTGTCTCATAGTTCTTGTTGGCCTCACATCTAATGTGACATTAATGTGCCTTCTAGAAAAATATGTATAATACGAAGAAGTGTTGTAGTTAGTCTACTAGAAAATGATTTTGGGCAGCAAAGGGTTAAATAATTGGTACAATATAAATATGATTATGAAGCAATAGGATAGATTAAATAGAGTATTAGCCTTAATTCACTAAATAAACTTAATTAACAGTTTATTTGACTAATAAAATTAACTTTCACTACTACATAAAACAATGCAAACAGGAGAAATTTCACTAATGCAATACATCAGCATGCTGCCTTTTTTATAGTGCCATCATTGCCCAATCACTTATCACTAAAAGCTAAGATTAAATTAAGAACACATACTAATAAGCCAACTCACAATAAAATTCAGCATTTAACCAAGTTGCCTATCATGTGCCCAATCTGTTATATGTAGATCAGGACAGACAAGAGCTGTAGTACAGCACGCTCCTCCTAGCAGACTTCTCATTAATCCAGTCAAGGTGTTGCTTATGACTTAAAAGAAAACTACCCCACAGCGCAGTTCACCTCTGTAGTATGTATGAGTAGCTTTTCAGTTGAAATGCTCCAGTTTACATAATAATGATGGTATTCATTATTAGCACCTGTAACTCAATGTCAAATGCAACAAAATACAGGTTAGAATCTATTTATGATAGCTCTTATCTGAATTTTGAATTGACATTATTATTAATTTGATATTGGCTTTAGTACATTCAATTTCTGAGAGATCATTTACAATTAAATGGATATAACATACTAGGTTCTATAGAAACAAAAAAATTCTTCAAATCATATACTCAGCAATAAATAAAAATTTAAGAAAATAGAATGTACAATAGAGTTAAATTTATGATTTCTATAATATACTGATAGAGTTGGTTGATCAGCATTGGATTACACATGTTACTTACAGGAAATATAATAGGTATGTGCTTAGAATCCTTAACACTCTTAATTAAGATGCACTATTTAAACAATGTATGTACTTTGAACAGCATTAAAAATTTCTAAGACCCTAGCAAATAATAATATAAAGGATTAAAGGTCAAACCGATAACTGTTCATACATGAAAAAAGAAGAACTAAGTCCAGAATAAAGTGTTCTAATATTAAAACAATTTCTAAATAAAGCATCCTACCACATAAAAAAAATATTTTGAAGATGAAAATAAACACAATCCAAAATTTAACATCAGAAATATGTATCAAGGAGCATTTAATAAATAAGGAAATTATCAATGCTCTGTCCATTTGCATCAATTTTATCATAAAATGAGTTCATATTAAAGAAACGCTTGTCATGCAAATCCCATGTATCCAAATACAGATAGAATTAGAATGTTACAACCTATATTACATTGCAACATAATGAGAATCTTCCAATATACTCACAGAAAATTCCTTTGCAGGCTTGGGGTAAGATAACATTATTTAGATTAACTTGAAATTGTAAAATGCAAGAACAAAACAAAAAAATTCCAGAATACAAATAGGCTAACACAGCATGTTGCCCTTTTATCAATAAAATGCAAGTTCTTATGAACATGACTATGACATCTTATTTAAACTATATCTATGCAATCTAAATATAAAAGGAATATGTATATTGATATTAGCAATATAATTCAGATTTATTCTAATCATTTAGATCATTATCATAAGAAAAACTAGAATTTCCTAATAATATAGCAGATAATTATTATGGCATTTCATTTAACTGACTATGAATGGAACAATGTTACAATATAAATTTGTGTCAAATAGAACACAGAAATACATTACCTATCATATTTACTTGCATATAAATTAAAAAAGCTTCACCTTGACCATTGAGTACAATATAGGAAATGTTCACCCATACAATACTGGCTTAAGCAAATTTATCATATAATTTCTCATTTCGGATGTTAAAAAGGTATAGAAAAATATTAAAGAACATTGCAAGCCAGATATATTTTCAAATTACACTGGAATCATACCTTCAGTTTGAGAAAATATTTTATCCCATGAATTTTTTTTTTAAAGTTGTATTTACTTTCTATTATTATTAAATACAGAAGTGAAGCAATTTTGCTCATACTGTGACTCTTTTTGCTCCCAAATTCAAAACATTAGAGAACCTGAAATATTTCTTTACATCATTACACCTCTCAAGAGAACTCGTACTATGATTAACCTCATCAAAAATGCACAATGTACTGTACCTACTTATGGGAAATTAATTTTTTCAAAAATATATACAACAGACCATACATTGAAATATATGTATAGGCCTTATATTGCAATACATAAACTATATTTAGACGCATTACCATAAATATTGCACTGAGGTAAAAAAACAGTTTAAGGAAAATACCTTTAATTTAACCACCACATGTATACCACCAAAATACCATTATAATGTAGTACTTGAACCACATAGATTTTTAAAAGATATATAAGAAGAAGTGAAGTAATACAATTTTTACTATAATAAACAAATATTCTATATTTAAATGAAAAAGTCTTTGGATAGTTCACCATCCTACAACACTATAACTCTCACGTATGCACTGTACCGCAGCTGCCAGCTTACGACTCATTAATTCAAAACCACATAGCACAAAAACTATTAAACGCACTCAAAAACACGTGAACAATATAAGATCTCTAAAAGGTGCCACCTGCGTAAAGAATTTGGAAAAATGTTATATTAACTTACTCGCGCACTATGTATACTGCCATGCAAATGATGCACAACGACACATATTTATCACCATGAACAGAAGTAAACTATAAATGAATATCATGCTCATTACGTCAGGCTCGTTACTTCTTAAATCAATTCAATTAGTATATATTAACTCACAGCTCTAGATGGACGCGGCATCGCTCCACGGCAGTGTCAAAAAACTAACTATAGACGAAACAACAATTCGGTTGGACGAGTTAGACCTCTCCCTTTAAATCACAACAACCAAATAAGCATCGTGGGCCCATAAATAAAGTGTTTGATTCTATAAAGAATGATACTGACTCCATACAAGTAGTCTTGGATTGTTTATTTTGTTCACATTTTCCGATAAAATTTTCAAAACAGTGCTGTGCATCCTGTAGGAGCACATGTTTAGACGTTTATGAAGTATGCCTAACACGAAAAAATCACGCAGAGTTTCCGAAATCAACAAATGTTATTTCTATTCAAACTAAAGCTGAAAACTTTATTATCAGAGAAAATATTAGAGTAATTGTAATCAATTTTAAATATCATATATGTCATTTGATCAATTAATATTTCAGGAATAATTTACAAACGGCTTTAATACTTTGGTTCTCTCATAGCATAACAATAAAATATATCATATGCGAGTGATGGAATAATCATGTATAAACTCCAAGTGTTAATATCAAATTTTCGGTGGTCTGCACAGCATCATCTCATTAACATTAAAGAGGTAATTCTGAAAGCCTTATTGATCGGCTGATAGGACCTCGCTATAACGAACTAATACCTCTCTTTTCGAATGTTAAATTATCATATCAATTACTGAACTGTGTACAGCCATAACGATCTGGAAATTGTTACCTGCTTTGCTCTTTTTACCTGTTTTAAGTTCAATAAACTTATAAAATACGCTTTTGATGATCTCTGTACGGAGTAAATTTAGACAGGTCCTCTTGGCAGTTGTTCTACCTGCGGAGATCGGAACTCTTAATATTTGGGAGCTCCTAGTCAAGCGTCTTTATTTTTTGTAACATGAGGAATTTTGACGGAATTGCACTGACTAGCCCTAGAAAAAAGTTTTTTCGCCACCTGCTACAGCGCATGTTTTGATAGGAATAATACTGAGACGCTTGTTATGAGGGCTAACTTGTAGGAAACATAAGTAACTGTAGCCCAAGCTTTTTCATGCATGTACAACTACAGTTAGTTTTTTCATGCAAATTACAAGGTACTGAATTTTGTCTTGATAACCTAAAAACAAATCACATTTTTAGTAAAAAATAAAGAACTGTGATAGCTTGACAAATTAATGCAGTCTTACCAGTTGAAAAAGTAGTTGTTCAATATATGAGTTAGAAAAAACTGAATTACTGTTAGCTTCTGAACAATTTTATGCGATAATTTTCCATCTAAACATTTAGTGCGCATGTGTTTTTCACAATAAATGCATGCCATCGATGCATTGTCATGATTTATCGTATGAAAAGATATGCGGGATGTCTTCAAATTTGCTGTACAAAAACTGAAATCGTTGGACGTCTCGATTGTATAATGAGTTTTCACTTAGATATTGAAAATATTCCGCGCGTTTTAAATTTATCATTCCAACGTTGTAGAAGATACAGCCATGTACTGATGTAAATATTTTATCTTGAGCAAATCTCATGACAGAAAATTTTGAATCGTTTAGTTGCGATAAATTTTAATACACAACATGGAATACCCAAGTCCAAATTGGGTAAATAGAAGTATTCTACTCAAGCTTTACAAAATTTCACACATCTCTCCAGCAACCAAACTCAAATTATGCATTGCATTTTTTGTGTTCGACACCATTAGAACCGGTCATCCACCTACGCGTTCTAAATGGCCTAGTTGATCAAACTAAGGCCTGGCAATGCACCGCAGACTCGCTATACTTTGGATTTAACGCTTTGGATATATTTGGATGTGGCGCATCGCTCTTCGACCACCATATGCAACGCTGATCGAGTTAGGTGGCCACACAAAGCACGACCAGCTCCGATTGCTGCGTACCACTGCCTGAGGCAAGTGCGCTCAGCGCTGTTCGAGTTTGTTGTACGACCCGCTGTGCTCTGGTGGCCCCAGCCATATATCGCGCAATGGTAATAAAATTAGACTAGTGCTGTGAGCCAAAGTGCACAAGATTGCGACGCTTTAAGAGAAACGGACGGGCTGTGATTGACAACGTTACACCGCTTTGTGAATAAATAGATAAGAACAGAAAAATATACGGGTACGTAACGCAGATGAGGTGAATGTACAGAAAAAAGTTAAGCAGAATATTAAAACAGTTTCAAGAGGCAAATTCAAGTGTCGGTCTCAGAATAGATATTTGTATACGTTGTATGAGTATTTCTACTGCCGTTACTTAACTGTTGTGTTGTGTCAATTTACTTTATTTTGGGACTAAGTTTGAGAATTAGGGTTGTATACACGTACATTTTATATAGAAGTTATGCATGAGTAATATATGTATTAATATGAATAATAACAAACGTATTAAAAATACGCAAGAGAGGTGCAAATTGCCACAACTCTAGACACTAATTTGAAACACAAAAAATGCAAAAAATTCTTCGAAATTACTTATTTACATCTTATTTATCAAGTGAAACACGTGAAAACTTTAAATTAGTTTTAAATGAAACCTTATCAAATTTTTGACACCAATAATATAAGTATTTTGAATAGAAAAAAAGTTAGCAAAGAAACCTTCATAAGGCCGTCTTTGCAACTTAATTTTGGGTGGAATTTTCATCAGTATCTCCCGGTGTCCAACTTCTTAATTTTTACATATGCACCTAAAACCTTAAAATTAGTCTCAAATTAAGGCTCATAATATTTTCTACAGTGGCGTAATAATAAAAACATATTTTCTTACCATGAGCACAGGAGGGAGACCTTCGTTGCAGCCCCTTTTTCATTGGAAATTTCCAGAGGTGAACATTCCGCAAATTAGGTGCACAAATCGCAAATCCGCAACTTCACTGACTAATAACGTTTGCTAATAGGCGGATTTGAAACATTTGCGAGCATTTATTTATAGATAACTCTCGTCAAAAATTTCACAAATCCGCAAATGTACTTACTAATGGAGAATTTGTGGACAGCAAAAGTTCTTTATTTCGTGGAACATTTCATGCTCCAGGTTGTGCTACCTAGAATGGACCATCCTTCATCCCTACTATTGCATCTATGTTGCTTAAGAGTCTGATTTTTCAATTCTCAAGAGTTTCATTTCTAGGTTGACAAAACAAACATTACATACAATTACAAACAGTTATATGTGAATACGCAAGTAAAAAGTTACCGTGATAAAAAAAAGACGATAACACTGATTAAATACACTGGTGCTGCGTTTTTTTCTATTTGTAAAGTGGTGCAAATACGATAAAAATAATCATGAGGACCTGAAGTGCATGCTTTGGCTTTACTTACCCACTACCATTCTCAGGGCCGCCATTTCGCATTTCCATGGTCTGTTTCACCCAGGCGAAGAGCGAATACTCCACCTCATGCGAGATCGCTTTGTCTGGCCTCATATGCGGCGTGACGGGAAACAGTTCGTTTAGAATTGTCACGCATGTCAATCTAGCAAAGTAACGAAGACAATCGTGTATTATTGCAGAGCTGTTCTTTCTCAGACCGAAAATTCGACTTCCTACATCTGCATCTTGTTGGACCACTTCCACCATCTGGAAGATTCTCTTATATTCTTACTATCATCGATAGATTCCCGCGTTGGGTGGAGGCGATTCCCTTTCCAAATGCTAAGACCGAGACAGTCGCGCGCGCCTTCGTGCACCACTGGGTTTCCCGTTACGGAGTGCCCCTGAAAATAACTCACGATCGCGGCGCTCAATTCACGTCCCGTTTCTGAACGGAAACTACCGGCATCCTAGGCTCGTCGAGAATTCCGACGACCGCGGTCTACCNCTTAACAGTCGCCACGATTGGTCCGATCGGTTGCCCATCGTTTTTCTGTCCTTGTGTCATCTTCACCGCCAAGATCAGCAATGCACATCTTCGAAAAAGCTTTACGGTCAGTCATTGCGTCTGCCTGGTCATATAGTAGATCCGAAACAAACTGCTGAAATATCATCGGTAGACCCAACATCGTACGTCGAACGCCTTGAACAAACAATGCGTGACATCACGTACGTGTCACTGCGCTTACCGCAGACAGCCGATAAGCTCGACCCGCGTTTTCAAACCTGCACTCATGTCTACGTTCGAGTCGACAGCGTCAGGCCGGCATTGACTCGACCGTAGGAGGGCCGTTTCCGTGTAGTTAAACTCAAGCACAAATATTTTATATTGGATCGATACGGGAAGCAAGACTCGGTTAGCGTGGACCGACTTAAGGCATCTTCCCTTCAATTAAGTTTAGTTTACAGACTGAGCTGGAGCGAATTTTTTAGCACAACCTCTGCGAGGTTAATGAAAACAATTGCATGAGCTTTGATTTTAGCCAGTCACTAGTTCCTCTCATTGCTTCTCAAGGCAGTAGGTATAGAAGGATCATTTTTTCTTTTTATCGTTGTAAGCCAGACGTGGTTCGTTTTTTTTATTAGAGTAAATGCACTAAACATTACAGCATAAATTTAAAAACATTCTGTGGATGGCGTTAATTTTCAGTAATCTTAATTCCATCATATTTGCATCGAAACCAGCGTACAGTTGAACCTCTCATCTGCGGACACCACCTACTAACGGATACTAGATACAACAAATAAAATTTACTGGTCCAAATACATAGTTTTTGGCCAGAATGTCCGGTGGAGAAATATAAAATAGTCCCATTCGTAATATTCACATCAAGGGATAATCTCTCCCTCCAATTAGTTCATTAATTCTTCACGTTTATGTGAATTTCAAAATTCACTTTCATGAAGATGTTTCTAGTTTTTCGTAACAAGCTGAATGCAACCTTCTTGCATACATACACACACACATGTAACGCTGCAGTTAATTCTTCTTCCAAAGCTAAGTACAGTCTTATAGTAAATAGTAAAAATAAATTGATCAACAAGGGAGCTAATGAGAGGTTCGAATGTAAATAAAATTCGGAATACCGGCAACTATGCCTAAACCACAGCATCTAAGAATACTAGCAGTATGTTACCCAGCGTAAATGGCGTCTTGACGGTTTTACCCAGAACAGCACTTCAGGAGCGAGGCCAACCTTCGAAGTTTCCCCAACAAATTTGGAGCTGGGTCGATTGGAGTATTTTCCTCATTTTCCAGTACAAGCTTCCAGAGACCTCCTCAAGAAACAAAATTTGCAGCTTTGGTTGATTTTTTATCAAAGATTGCAGTTGTGTGACCGAAGGCTGCCACTCATGTCCGTCCAAAATACGAACGTGGAGACGCTCTGCGTTTGAATGAAGTTTGGAAAGGACATTTATAAGACCTTCACATATGGTGAAACTGAGACTTTGAATGTCTGGCGCAGCTAACAGTAAAGAATTGAGTAAAATAAGCCACAGCTTGCAGATGGATAAACTGCCCTCAGACTCTCCAGGTCCGTCTTCGTGCAGCCAGATCTCTCGCAGCGACGGTCGTTGAGGGAAGGCGATGTTATCCGATGCAGCAGAAGGCAATCGGACCATTGAACGGATCCAAACTCGGACCCTCAGACGCTCGATGGAAGGGCAGGTTTCTAGGACCAGTTTGATGAAGTTCACCGAAATGTGTTCCAACGCACTGCAAGCCTCTAGTGTTACGTCTGTCAATGAAGATACTCTCGTCAACAGAAATGGGAGGAGGATAGCTCGAGTATGCCATTCTTCTTTAGAAACATTAACGTGAAGAGTGCGGATGCTCTTCCTTCCGCGACCGATTTCAACCAGCTGATTACCGATTCTTTTGACGGCAGAAGGGGAAGATCGAGAACGGATTGTCCTGCAATCAATTCGCAAAGCAGTCAACAGTGGACAGTTCCAGATGAGAGTTTGAAGGTCATCGGTCGTTATTTCGTGTAGGTAATCAACTTTGATCACTAGGTTATCGACTGAAACTGCTCCAGAAGTCATGATAGCTTCCATTATGGTGTCTTCACAGTAGTTTTCATAGCCGTCATCGAAGAAATTGGATTTCCATTCACTGTAAATGAACTTTAAATTCTTATAGTAACACATGAGAAGAATGTGGAAATCAGTTATAACTCTGACAGGTCCATAACTAAGCTCGAGCTCTTTTAATTTATCGAATTTTATTTTAACATTCTGCTGCTTCTTGGTTTTCAGGCATTCTAGGAGATTTTCGCAGGACTTTTCTCCGAAAAAAGCTTCAGCAAATCCTTGTGGTGAGATCACAAGCCACGGGTAACAGTGCAGTAGTCTCATCCTTTCTAATTTCGAACAGTGTAAGCTAGCAGACACAAGAAGGTCATCCGTAATGTTCAAGTGGGACAGGTTGAGTTCCTTGATGAGTGGCGCAGCTCGTAGGACACTTTCTACGATGCTGGGGTACAGCGCACCGTAACACGACAACACCTCGGTGGGCAGAGGCCGCAGAGAAATGACCAGGTTCGCCACCCAGGTAACCCACAGAGACGGTACAACACATAGCTTGTCTCGGTCGCCGTAGTCTCTGTCAATAAACACCGTCTTCAAAGTGACGAGCTTCAAGCAAAGTTTGGTGAGATGTTGAGCGAAGTCGCCATCGTCAGCCGGGTGAACTTCGGTGCGGATGTCCAGCTTTGTGTACAAAGGGTCCCCGAGCTTGGGCAACTGGTCCCAGAAGTTCTTAACTTCCAGCAAACTGGTCTGAAAGTAGTTGATGGCACTTCAGATTAATCTGATATGAAGTCTTACTTAACACGTTCCTTGCGTTAGGTTGCTTCATAGTTAGGTAATTCTATTAAGGATAGGTCAGAATTCGTCGACCCTTTCTGTTTTGAAGTTAGACCCGCTTCTTTCTTGTTTGATTTTTTCCTTACTCAAATTAAAGGGTTTAATCATTTTAATTTTTCAAATTGAGGGTTTTCTTTAAAAGCAATCAAAATATGAGGGTTGACTTACAAGTGAACCATTACGCAACAATGACATGAATTGCTTCATTGGTGCACCTGTGGCCCAATACGCGGAGGACGTGTTAATTAGTATGATACTTTGAAGTTATGAACGTTTAGGTTTGATGACCTCAAAAACTATATGACTACACATGTACGTAAAATTCGAATACTCTAAAAAAGTTCAAACATCGAAAAAAGAAGCAAATTCGTCAACACACAAACACGGAAACAAAAACTTAATGCGATAGATGGGTAACAAAGTAATGGCTAAAGGCTTCTGTAAGTATTTCCTCTAACAGGCACGCCTCATTATCCAGCAGAAGAAAATAGGGCACTGGTGAATACAACATCGTAACTACGGAGTTGAAAGCTGAAAATTACCAGTTGTGTCATTTTTAAACATCATTCTAATATTTTAAAATATTGTATACACTTATGTGGGTTTATGCAACATCATGTGGTCAAGGTGGCAAGTGCTATGACGCTAGATGAGCTCTTACCTGCGCTCTGCTTAGAGCAGCCTCCAGAGGACACATCGCCTGTCCCCTCGAGCAGAGGTGACAAGTAGAAGATTCCTCCTCGGTGCGTTGAAGAGGCTTATTCCCTGAGGGTTTCTCTTCTTCTATTAAATGTTGATGACTTTCGCCTTCTTCCACTTTGGTTTCTGAAACGCCAGGTACGAAGTTTGTTTCCTTTTTGTTAAATTTCTTGGTGTGTGTGTGTTTGCGGCTGCCAGACCGGCCGTTGAATTGCCCATAATGGCTTTCAAGGACCTGCCGAGGCACTCGTCGTAAGATTGACTTTATTTTCCTGTGCGTGGCTCGTACGAGGCAGTCCACGACCGCAGTGCTTGCAAGCAGTTCCAGGGGTGCTGCTGTACACCACGACATCTGAAAAAGCTAAATACTTTCATTGGCCGCACACAGCTACATTCGTGGATTGAACAAACATGAAGCATGCAAGCACATGGTATGTTTTTGTACGGACTTCAATGGGAGCCGGTGCTTAATCGATGAAAAAGAACTGTTAAAACAAAATCTCAAGTACTGAAAAAGTTACGCTGAACCGTGAATTTGTAAAGAAACATTACGCTTGTTTTTTCACGAATAGGTACGTAAAAATATTTGGTCCTTACGTATTATCGGGAGGACTTT
>VOMN01024717.1:0-15368 GCA_014899125.1 Orchestia grillus
ATGTAATCACGAATTATTCTACTAGGCATACATACATATATATGGGGTTTAATCCGCATGTTTTCCCGCGATCACCTGGCGCAGTCTGACACTGTCACATTTTACTTGTATAGTGCAACACCCCGTGCACCTACCATCAATGCATCGAGGGACCTGATGCTCTTCGTAGATAAATTGGATTACAGAGCTCCTCTCAGAGTGTCTTGAGGTGCTCTGAGAAGATTGACGAGCTTCCATTGCTTATCAACTACATCACTTGAAAAGAATCTGGAAGTTCTAGGGGGACGTCTCCCTATTTTGGATCTGATAGCATAGCAAATTCAATACTTAGCTCGAACTAAACTCTTATTCTCGGTACTAATATTTCTTAGTCGCTCTTTTTTGCAAGTTTAAAACGGTAGTTCACGGTGAAGTCTCGCCAAATTATAATTTCACATGCTATAACTTTGTGGAACAGTGTGGCACCATATTTGGTATGTAGATCATGTTTTTCATTGATGATTAAAAATTAGTTCATCTTCGCCGGTGATGATTTTTTTTGCAAGTCAGTCACCATATGCCTGTTTTCGTCGCCTTTTAACTAAAGTGTACTTTCTTAGTACATGTCAGTTTCACGTTTACTTTTTTCGAATGCGTAGTGTATAACTGTTAGATGTCCATGTACTTAACTTCTCGATTTTGAGGCGTTGTTTCTTACAATTTATTCATGCTGTTGCTTAGACTCGTGGGTGCCGTTCGCACGTGAGAAAAGCGCGTGGCAGTTCGTGACTTCAGTAAATTTAGTTGTGATATTTTCAAAAGGCCTTGCGCAATACCATTTCTTCAATCATACTTCAAAAGCACGATGTGCTCTCGAAGCGACCAATACTGACAACTCGGCCCCTCCGATGAGTCGTGCACTCGCTGCTACTCAAGTTCCCTGAGTTGTGCCAGCGCGGCCTTTAAGCCTCTCGTTGACCAGCGGAGCTCGTGACTTGGTCGTTGTCACGCTCAGTGCCCCCTGACCTGCCTTGGCTGGTGTGAGGTCACTCTCCGACCTCGGGGGTTTTTTCTGACGCGTTGCTGGTGCGGTACTCATCCTTCATAGCGCCGTGCTCGCTGATCGCATCTAGCGTCGTGCCGTCCAATTCTCGTGCGTGCTTGGCGGTGCTCAGCAGTTCTGGTGTCCCTGCGCTATTTCGTTTGGCTCATTTGTTGCTGACGTAAACTCAACTGAATGAATGATACGCGCACTCGTGCACATTTTATGTATTGAGTTTTGTTTTCTCAGCTCGGTTTGTTGCATGTTCGCTGGGTGACTTCAGAGTTTGTTGTTTTAATATTTGTGTGCGCTTTGTTCAGTTCTTTTTCAAGTGTGGTCTTACTTGGAATGAAAAGTCGTTCTGGATTAGTGTTATTAAAACTTCACGGGTCGCATTACTAGGTTGAACTTCTAATAAAAATGGTTGTAAGTGTTGATGAAACTTTTACTTGGCTCACTCTTAGATAAAACATCTAATAACAATGGTTGTTATTGTTAACAGAAACTTCCATGTGGGGCATTACGGGATTAAACTTCTAATAAAAAATATTTATGAGTTAGTGTAAATAAAACCTCATGCGGCTCATTACTGTATTAAACTTCTTAAGTCTGTGCCTTTTCGTCATATTTGTTTATAATCTGTTACCTTTCTTCTTCAGGTACGTGTTCGCTTTGCTGGTGTAGCTGCTCTACTGTAAGTACCGAATTACATATAAACAATAATTATCCTCAGCTTTCGCTCACATTTGGTGAGGAACATACGAGCTTCTCATAGAATGTTTTATGAATGCATTTGTGAGACTGACGACGAGCCCTCAGCAAGGAGGAAAGCAGGCACTCCTGGCGCCGCACTCCGGAGCGCTGTCGCTAGCGAGCGTGAGGGCGGCGGTGCAGTGCGGGCGGCGGTGCAGTGCGGGCGGCGGTGCAGTGCGGGCGGCGCTCCATGCGCTCAGTGATCAACGCCCAACTTTCCCCGTTTGCGCGTTGCCGCCACTCCCTTCTCGAGAGTTTAATGGGCCTGTCATTTAACGTGCTGTTCCGCAGGATTACCTCCGTACTGATGCTTTCTTCGCGACATGATCATCACTGAAAAATATTGTACATTACTCCTGTGTTTTGTTGACTGCGCCCGGTATTACCCTTGCAAGCTAGAGTATTTTGCAAGTAAATCTCTTTCTACTAGCAATGATTGCTTTTTCATAGATGTAGGAATAGGTTTCGAATCCTGTTTATGAAGCAGTCACCTGCTCAGGATGATGGAGTCTCAATAAAATAATTCTTCAAACATCGTGCTTGGCAATTCCCAAAAACCGACCGTATGAAATAGTTCAAGTTTGAGCTCATGTGTTCACCATTTGAGCGTAAGGCCTTCATTTGACCCGTCACCCCTAGTTGCGGAGGTGCCGTCGCTCGCCCTGAGCACCGTAGTCGCGTCAGGGAAAGCTGGTCCTTCCCGCCGCTCTAACCCCCCCCCNCCCCCCCCTGCTCTGCGCGCTGTTGTGAGGCTCTCTCCTTCTTTACGGCCATGTCCCTTACACTCGAGGCGGGACTCACTGGGCGTCTTGACACCTTTGCCAGACTTTGCTTCGTGATATCAAGTCATTTATGAAGATACTGTTTATTTCCCGCGTAAATTTATCCTCGATTTTGCGATTGTCATTTTCGTAGTCTATCTTTATATCATTTTGTTAAATTTTCATCTTCTAGAATGAACTTTTTGTAGAAGGTATTTTTCCAATGAAATTTACAAAGGAATTATATCCCACTTCCATCTTACATCCCATGCTTAAGATCTTATTCCAATATTTGCTCTTCCATGTAAAACCTGTTTTGTTGCTGCTTTAGTAATCACTGAATTTCGAAATTGTTCCATTTACTCTCATTTTGTTGAATGCGTGTACTTGTATTAATGTACACGTATTAATGTACACGTATTAATGTACACGTATTAATGTACACGTATTGGTGTACACGTATTGATGTACACGTAGTGATGAACACGTATTGATGTACACGTATTAATGTACACGTATTGGTGTACACGTATTGATGTACACGTAGTGATGAACACGTATTGATGTACACGTATTAATGTACACGTATTGGTGTACACGTATTGATGTACACGTATTGGTGTACACGTATTGGTGTACACGTATTGGTGTACACGTAGTGATGTACACGTATTGATGTACACGTAGTGATGTACACGTAATGATGTACATCTATTGCGTACACGTATTGATGTACACGTAGTGATGTACACGTATTGATGTACACGTATCGCGTACACGTATTGGTGTACACGTATTAATGTACACGTATTGATGTACACGTATTGATGTACACGTATTGATGTACACGTATTGGTGTACACGTATTGGTGTACACGTATTGATGTACATGTATTGGCGTTCACGTATTGATGTACATGTATCGCAGTCTTCATCATTTTGAAATGGCTGTGTTAGGCCCCTCTGACGCGCCATCATTGCAGTAACTTGCCTCGTTTGCCCCACTCTCGTTGGGAGCCGTGACGGTGCTGGCAGTGTGTAGGCGCTGTTTGCGAAAGTTTGTAAACGCTGCCCATTTAGATTGGTAACGAGGGGCTCAGCCCTCCGTTCCTACCTTGAGGCCGGAAACACCGGGAAAAGGGAGGGCTTCTGCTCGCGTTTTTGGCGTGGGAGCCCTCGAGCAGGCACACTCGAGTGGGAGCGCTAGGCTGGGGAGTGGTGGTCACAACAATGTTGTAATGCCTCGAGTCAACGCGTCATACGAGTGAACGAGAAGTCAGCTGAGGACTGGGTGAACCTGGCAACGCAACATGGTGCCTGTCATACGTTCTCTCGAACGGCTAAAGTGCACCCGAGTGTGTCTCGTTTACCACCAAGTTTTTCAGGAAACCCCTCTGTTAAATCGCTGTTGCCGAACTTAGACTTTCCTTTGAGTTTCTTGCTTAGCAGTTTTTAATTGAGTTTTCCTTTACATAGGTCTGTTGCATGGTGTCATTTGTTTTTGTGTACCATAACTTATTATTCCTTGTGCTAAAGATCTTATATTACTGGTCTGTTCATTTTTAAATCTTTATTTTTTTACTAAATATGCAGTTACTATACCGAGTGTTTCAAATGTACACTCTAACCTCGTAGCACCGAACGTTGTAGGTTGTATGATGTACGCGGCAGGTATAATATTTTAGAGTAATGAGTTCAAAAGTGCAAGTGCGTACGGCTTAGCGTCGTGTTCGAGCTACGAGTAGGGATAGCGATTCTAGTAACCCCACTGTGACTGAAATGCATCGCCGTATAATTTAAAATCAGAATTTCTTTCCATATGCTGCTTACAGATCTCATTTCGAAACGTGAAGATGGAACAGTCAATGTTAGTCACTAAACTGCGAGTAAAAACTCGTGTCATGCGCCGAAGTTCCTTGCCGGTAGTTGTAAATATTGGCGGGTGAATAAGTGTTCAGTACGTAGACCACTCGTTTCGTGTAGGTCCGTCTGGAGCCTGGAGAACGGCTGGCTGGGGCCGGTTTGCTAGGGAAAGATAAGACGCGTGTTTGCAAAAAGAGCAAGTGCGCCACACGCAAGTTTAGGAAATTTCATATGCCAGTTAGCATGCTTCGTACGGTTGTTTTTCAGCGTGTATATATATATATATATATGTCTAATTTGTTTACTCTTACTCGTACTTAACTGGATATATTGGCAAAGCTCCATCATCAGTATTCTGCATTTTTTGGAACCATTTTTAAAAATGAAACGCGGAATGCTGTATGGTTTCCATCTTTCAGTCATTTTTTTACAAAAATTGTCCGGAAACAACGTGACATGGTATTTTATTTTTAGCCCTTTCTAGTTTAGCTCATTCTAAATTGTATCTAAAGAAACGAAAAAAAACTTAGAAATGCTTTTAATACATTGATCATGAGAAATGATGAGCTTGAAGAAACCTGTCGAATCGTAATTAACGTGGTAATTATTTGAGGGTTTGTGCTTTACTTTTCATTGAGACAGGGTACCAACCAAAACGCGAATGTTGTACTCTGTACCACATCTAGTAATTTCTTGGCTCAGTTATTTGCTTACCTTTTTCGTAATTTTTAATGGATTTCTTGAAGATTTCTTATATTTATTTGCTGGAATAGCTTGCAATAATGCGAAAGTTTTTATTTCAATAAATTGCTCGTAACAGCCCGTTCCACAAAACTCGCCTAAAAAGGTCGCAGGAGGAAATACCGCTATGAATAACGAAAACTACAAACGAGAAAAAATCCCATGTTATTCTGCATATCGCAGAATAAAAAATCCCATGTTATTCGCTGTGACATTAGAGAAGAAACTACCTTTGTCAATTTGTTTTGAAACCACCTCGTTTTGTCAATTTTACTGAGTCTGCATTATATAATCATCAAGTCCAGAAATGTTCCATTCCTCTTTTCTGATCAGGTTACTGATGTAAGTATACGATATGCTTTAGTCTTATCTGCGATTAGCGTTACACCACGAAATTATCTATGGAATATGCTTGTACCTACCTACGTACCGTCACGCTTCGCCACTTTGCAAGTGAAATTTCAGGTCTCGAGCGAAGTATCCTGTATACGGGTTGCATTTTTTGCGATAGAAAGCCAGTCTTCGCGGCTCATTTTCAGTTTCCCTAATAGAGTTCAGACTTCTCTGATCATCAAGAAGAAAATTGCTTCTAAGACCGGACTATCTCTGCCCTGAACCTTTAACCTCTGTCCAACACTTCAGAGGACCACTTCTCATGGGCTGGTTTATCTAAACTTTATTTATCTAAATTTCCGTGAAATTTTCACGGGTCCTGCTGATTATCTACGATATACAAACCGAAATTTTCATCAGGATAATATGTTTGGTTCCTTGTTATGTTTGACTGAGAGCTGATGTCTGTTTAATATCGTAATTTGCAGGAGAAGTACTGGTACTCTTTGAAATCTGGTGCGTCTTCCATTCAAAGCTGAGCTTCTTACCCCGATTCTTATTTTCGATAAAATCTGATCAAGTGTGATTGCATCATGCGTTGTCCCCACACTCGAGGCACAGCCAGCGTTGTGTCGGCGGTTGTTTGCCTGGACACCAGTTTCGCTCTTCTTGTTTCTGATCATTTACATTTTCGATTTCGTTTGTCGTGCGCTTGCGGTGTGCATGGATACAACAATTATATTTTCATTTTCACACGAGTTCACAGAGGGATTTTTTCTGACTTCTATAGGGTGATTTTATGTTCGCACGTATTTCTGTTTTTATGTCATGTTGCCCTAAGGAGAATCGTTGCTGTTGCATAAACAGCTTGGCGATTAGTTTCTTATATTTGGACTGTCAGGTTTCAGCCTTTCCTCTCAGAATTGAGCATGGAAAAAACTAGTGCTTGCACACGTGTATCCCCTCGGTTGCATGAAAACTTGTAGTTCGTAGGCATAAATGTTAACGGAGATACATCTCTAGATGCTAGCCAAACGCGCTGTTCGACTCGAGTCGACCTAGTAAGTGACTTGCCTAACTTGAACGAAAGCCATACGTACGTATTAGGAGACAGATTTAGGCCACATGGAAATAAGTTGGATGAACTATTTGTAGCACATTAAAATAAATAGCAATGACACCATAAAAAACAAATTACATAGAACAATCACTATAAAAATAATGAACCGTGCTCTATATAGAGGGGATTTTTTTCAAATTATTCCTTGGATTGCCGCGGTTAAGCAGATAACTCACATGGAGGATGACATAGGTCAAAACATATGCTGCACATCATCAGCTTTAACGTTTTGCACTGATTTCACAATTTTTATTATGCTCCTGATGCGGAAGTAGAGCGGATCCTGCTGCGTTTGCGACACGCACAACGTTCTGCAGACGGAAATTGTGATGTTTTCATTGAATGGCTTCTCTCTCCTGCACCAGTTCGCTGTCGAACTTTTGCCGCGATATCAGACTCTATGTACAACTGTGACGCTATCATTTTTATCGCTCCTTTCATATCGCATTTTAGCCTTCGACCCAAGGAATTTGATGCCAGTTCGTAAGGCTGTGCTCTAAAATATTGGTGGTTGTCTTCTTTTCTGAATTCGGAGCAGCTGTGATGCCCACCCTCATCAGTTTAATATTTATAGACTCGTGTCATTTGTACAGTTACGCACACTGTTTTAATAAATAGAATATGTTATTTGCTTCATTTTGTATTTTTCAACTCTTTGAGAATGCCATTCATTGTTCTTAAATTCTGCTAACTTGCTGTGATTAGTCGAATTTTGTTTCAAGAAATGTACTAAGCGTGAAATTCTTTCAATTGTGCAATTGCATTTTAATTTTACGACCCAACGATAACATATAGTAGAGATTTTCTTCATCAGTTTTGCACAGCCTCGAACAGTTTTTTCGATTTCTTTTTTCGTGTAAATTTATGATGTATTCGGTAGCTCTCTTTTGACCTGGAGTTAACTGAAAGGGTTTCTATTTCAGTGAGTGAAGAATTTTGTGAAGTAGGTAGAGTTTCTAATCTTAGTGCTCTTGTGCGTGTCTATGCTATTAAGAATTTTAGGACGTAATTTGCACTTCCAGCTACCTATTGCACCAACTCTAGGTTCACTGTTTGATAAAATCTGGTAGGTTTACTATCTATGTATTCTTCCCTTCCATCGTTTTTCGACCTCGTAACGGTGATCGAAACATCAATTACTTGTCCTGATACCTTCAATTTGTCTTTCCGTTTTAGGCACTTCATTTTGAAAATGTGTCACACATTCTGAAGACAGCTGTGGCGGGCTGTATCAATTGAACGCCATCTTAAACTAACGCCGTCAATAGTGAGACGCTTCGCTTTAATCTTCACTGCGTGTCAGGGTTCAGATCACTTTATCGGGACAAAGCGATCGTTAATCGTGACTGAAATATCAAATGAACTAAATTCTTTTGCTTATATTTGAGAAAAGCATGCTTTATTCTACTATAGCTCCCATTTTTTGTGCGTCTCATAATTACAGTGTTGGTGGCGGTATCATATACTTGTGCGACTTTCAAAAAGGTATTACCATTACTAGTTTCTAAACCCCGTTTGAGGGACTTTTTGATATTAGAACACGTTTGGTGAAATATATTTTTCAAGGATATGGCAAACTACGACCTTTAGTATGTATCTCCATGAAGTAGATGTTTAATCACGAAGTGCTGCCCTTACCTGGGCTATTGAAAGACACCAAAATTTGACCGTGTGTGAATAATTAAATGTACCGTCTTGCATTACGATTTGCAATTTCTTGTTGCGCTTGGAGTTTAGGTGGTGGCGGTGCAGCTTTGAGCGTCATCTGAGCGCAGCAAATATTGCCTGAGCTAATCGCTTTGTTTTGTGGGAGTAGGGGACCTCAGGTAACCATTGGCGGGGCTCGGACTGCCTGGTCTGGGGGCACGGCTGGCTTTGGCAAAACAAACATGGGCCAACGTGCTCCCATTCCCCGCGTGGCCTCCTCGCCTTTACTTGCACTTGCCTTCTTTGTGATTCGTGAGCAGCACCTATGGAAATTCGCAATTGCCTTTTACCTGCCTTCTCTAGCTTCAATAAGGGCACACCTCCTGGTATTGGGTGAACAGCTTTTTTTATTTACCATCCGTTTTCTCGCGGTTGCACTCGTCCCTTGGTTAATTGATTCTCCTATTGTGTGTAATTTTGGATCCTGATCGCGCAGTGACGTTACTGTGCCCCGCGCACACTGGGGTTGCGTCTGGCTCTCATGTTACCGTCCCCGTGTCTGGCGAAGGGTGTGTGTGCTTGTGCCCAGTATTTGTTCAAGCGTCGATTACTAGTGCAGCGTAGCACAAATAATGAACTGTAGACCTGTGGCACAATTGACTAGTATCATACAATGGTTCTCATGGAGGTTAGTTGTTCAATGAAGTGTTTGTCATTTGTCCTGGGGTCGAATAAAAGTGATACTTTTGTCGCCTAATCTTTAACGTCTTGCATCCAAGCCGCTCAATTTCATTAAATCTAGCTTCGCACATAAATTTTTAATTTTCAAACTTTCTATTTTGTTCTTTGTATCCCGTGAATATCTTGCTTACTTCTTGGTCCAGGGCGCGCTGTTGATTATAGCATTGTTCGCTGTGTCCGCCCACCAGCACCAGCATCCGTGCACGCTGAGAGTTGGCTTGCTTCCGAGCGGCCATTCGTTTTCAGGCAGCTTCTGACCATGTTTCTTTCGCCGCTGATTCATATGTATGCTATTCATTATTCATTGTCTGCTTCAGCTGAATGTTTTATGTTCCAAATTGACATTCAGCTTGTGTTTTATTTCTAAATGAACTGTTTCTCTGGTCGATGTTTCTTGTTCTAGTGCGGTGAAATTGCGTTTCCTCTTTAGTCAGACAATATTTATGAGAGCAACTTATGTGTTTCGATTGTATTTGTGTGCTCAGAGCCGACAGTATCATTGAACTGGCATCGTACGTTTGACTTCTTAGTTTCTGCTATTACTCGTTAGATGGTATATTTCTTAATATTAGAATTTTTGCGTATCGTGATAAACGTGCTCATAAGTGTTTAATCGGTTATTTATTTGGGCATTTTTTTATTTGAGAGTTCATGATTATTACCCCGCTCCCACTTTACTAATAAGTAGAAACCCCTTGCCATCATTGTTCACTGTTCGCTGAGAGATCGAAGCTCAGGTTGCAGCGTTCAGTCCCTGTAGGAGGGCCTCTCGGTAGTTGACATTAGTAATGACCTGCCTTCACGGTGATCGATTTCTGGAGCTGGGCTCGCTACAGACCAGGGAGCGGGTGCGTGAGAGTGATGCCCTGCTGTGATATCTTCCTTCTCGTCCTGAGGATTTAGGCAACTCGTTAGCGCTGCGTTTACGAGCGCTTGTCACGCCACCCGAGCTGGAGCTTATACATCACTTTTGTCGTCTTGGTTCATAGCGGTGCTGTAACTTTCAGATCTTTTTCACTTCGTCAAGTTTCACGAGCCTTAAAAGAATGTAGACGTGTGTCCAGTGACCATGTAATTCGCCCGCAAAACTTTGCGCCGTCCTAATTTCCTCACGACGTGGTTCTCGTTCAATGTCTTTTCACAAATGGTTACTTATCGAGGCAACTTTCGTTACGTGAGGTCGAATATACTATTATGATTTTCTCGTAGTGTAAACGAATAGATAATGTCGACTCAAAGTTGCGCCAGCACTGAAATTTTGTCACGATTCAAGATAGACTGAATATTAATTAAATTCATGGAAACGGCACTGCAAAATAAATTCCTTTCCGCTAGTGAAGGCTTCGGGAGGATGCATGAGACGTTTTTGTCTCGAATGCTACAGAATGAGAGTTATCATGGTCTTCACTTGCGATGATCCTGCGATGCCCTCCCGTTCAGTCTGAGCTGTCGGGCACCGCTGAGGTTAGACGAGATCTTCATGGGTGACCTGGGGCTGCGTCACCGCAGGCGCGCGAGCCGGAGGAGAAAGCTCCTCGGATACTTTATTTCAGGTGTTCTCTTCGCTGCAGTGATTTGCATTCTCCCTTACCGAGGCATACGCGGCAACATTTTTCACTTCACCTACATTTCTTTCTATTTATTTTTAACTTTATTTTTCACATTGCATTAAACTTTTACAAAAAAAAATATTCTGTGAATTGTTTCTTTCATGCGATCCATACTTTTTCCCTCTAGATACCTAGTGTTATGAGAAATAAAAGTACAAACTGTTTGTGACAGCAGCAAAAAAAATTAATCAGACACGAGTAATTAGACAACATTTTTACGTTATTGAATGCAAGGCGTGTTGATACATTTCGTTTCGGTTAACTTAATATTGTATTTCGAGTGAGGTTGAAGAAGTGCTGGCCCTCAAGAGAGGACTGTGTCTGTAAATCAAAGTGATTTCTAATGTTCTTGAGCCATGGGTAGATGTTGATGTTAAAATTCTAGTTTAGTATAGGATAGTTCGAGCTCAGTGCATGATCGCCTATATTGTTATGGGGAAAATACGCTACAAGTCTCACAGTCCGAAGAGCGCTCCCCTGTGTCCCGCTACACGGGTGTGCAGGTGACGCTTGGCCTCCCTCAGTAGGTGGCACCACACTGGCCACACGACGCTGCTGCCAACACAGGGGTGCCACTCTTAGTGTGTAACAGGTGGCCTGTAGTGAAATTGCGAGGAAAAACAAACCGCTTTTCTACTTGAACGTAGAATGGAGTTGACAATGTTTTAATTTTTGTTTCAGTTATGGTGTTCAGGTCCCAAAAATAGTTGTGCGAATTCTTATGTCCAGGCACGATATGTGTATCCATATGTGTGAATATAATTTTTTTAGTGGTGATGAGGAGCTCCCATGCATTCGAGTCAGTCGCATGTAAATGACGGGATTTCAAAGTCGATGAGAAAAATTCAGAGAAGATAGGTTGAAATTAATTAACTTGATTTGTTGTGACCGGGAATTTATTCAATGCGACCAGGTGGCGGTGGCTCAGCTTATCCAGTTCTGAACATCCCTGGGAACCAGACTCAGCTCCGAAGTTCTTTGGTATAATTCGACTAATTAATCATTGTCATTTCTTAGGTATAGTACTCTAATACAGCCTTGATTTACACATTTGAAATCCATCAACTTGCATGTTGATAAATAGAGCAATGATAGCAAAAAGCGTTATTGTTTAAATAACTTTTACTACGTTCGTGTAGTTAAATAGTATCAACTTAGTATGGCCAAATGATTACACCGTAGAAATTAGTATAGTGATCGTTTACTAGTATAGGAGCGGTGCCACTCCTGGCCGCGAGTGTGCCGTGGATGAGAGGAGGGAACAGAATACGGAATGGCAACAGGAACGAACCGAGTGATCTATTATTGGTTTTCTATGTAAGCCTTATGTCGTGACTCGTACGTGTGAAAGTTTGTTGCATTACCTGTGTTATTTATTTTGCTTCAGTTTCAGTATGATGATTCTCATGTACTCACCATTGGGATGATTTGCGTTAGAAATACATTTGGTTCACAGTGTGGTAGACATTCGTATTTTGTATCTGTATGTACAGCATCGGCCATAATATTTACAATGGAAGTAAAACATCACTTTTAAAAATTATTACTTAAATAGTATCAAATTATTGTTGGTGAAGTTTTCGTTAGAGGAATATAACAAGCATAAACTGCATTAAAAATATCTTGGTTTTGTTTTCTACGTTCTTTAATGAACAAGTTTGTAACAAAGTTGGAACAAGTCACCTTAGTGAAAAGTTGAAGGGATTGGAAAATCCTTGATGAAGTACAATAATAAGCCTAAGTCCTTCAATATTTAATGAGTATCCTGTAATCGTTAGTCACATGATATAATTTGTTCCTTGCAGAACGTGTCAGTTATCTCTTTCCATTCTTGCTTCAGTAACACATACAAATAATCATGATGTACAGATTTTCTTTCTGAGCTTTCGATCTCCCAAATGATTTTTCCAAGATTTTCTGTTTGATTTAGGTCGGGGCTCCGAGCTGGCCATTTTATCACGGGAATACCTCCCTCTTCATGGTAAGCAGTCGCATTCTTTATCTTGTGGGAAGGCGATTTGTCATGCATAAACTAGGAGGTTGAACGGGAGCAAGGTGTGAATTAGGAATGTCATGTTGCTAAAGAAACTTTTTAAACTTCAGCCTTGTTTTCTCTAGGCAAACGGACAGTTGGACCAATTTCTGCTGAGGAAATCATGCCCTATAGTATCACACTTGTACCTTTAAATTTAACTGTGTTTGTAATGCATTGAAGATATAATCGTTCACCTGGTTGGCGTCGTACAGACATTTCCATCAGATCTGAGCAAGTCGAAGTTCGATTCATCGCTGAAATGAACGTCATCCCATTGTCCATTTGTCCAGACAACGCACTCGTTTGTAAAGTCTTGACACGCTCTTTGGTTTTTCTTAGAAATTAAATGCTAGGATGCTGGAGCTTGTCACTATACTCTTGCGGTTATTAACTTCCGAGAAACGGTATTCCTTGGTATGTTGCGCCCTGTTTCTTGGCTGAATTTACAAGAAATTGATGCAGCGGTCTCGAAACGCTCCTTGACTCGTACTCTTAACAATCATTCGACCAATCCGTTCCGATCATTTCGGAGGTCTGCTCGTTTTCGGTTTTGAATCGAGCGTCTTATAACTTGCGCAATACTGTTTGACCTACGAACGAACCATACCAGCAATGTCAAAAATTAACTTCCTTTCTTTACTATTAGTTGAAATAAGTTCTCATTCTTAGAGAGACAGTTATACACATTGATGCAGCCATCATGTTTGATAATGGTTCCAAAGGTATGAGAATATTGCTTCTAACATGAAACCAATCAAGTCGCCTGAAAAATTTTTATCATTGAAAATAATTTAATTCTTAATTCGTTGCTTGACTTTGACTAATGCGAAATGCTCCTATTTTGCTTCAAATTAAGTTATTTGACTCGATAATGCTATCTCAGTTACAGATACGCTTCGGGACTTCTATCTTTCGTGCTTTTTTTACTTTCTTCAATTTTCACACCATCTTCGTTTCTCGTCTTTTTCTTCCAGTTTATTCCTTACTTACTGTTTTTATGCGCAGGGTATCCTGTGTGATCATAGATCTTGTATGTACGACTAGGTTACCTGTTTTCTACTGCCCATGCCAAATGTTTCTTTCTCTCTCGGCGCGGCATGCATAGTCCGAGCCAACTAGGCGCTACTGCGAGCTATGCCACTGTTACTACAACTGCTATTACTGACCCTATGAATTTAGGACTGAGCCAATATTGTTGTGATACTGGGCGCTCCTTTCGTCTTCAGGCGAGAAATTGAACAAGTCTTCAACCTATTTACTTGTCGATCGTTGCGGACGTTACTGTAGTGGTGAGGACGTATATCAGGTATTTCAGTTCACGAATGTGAGAGTTATCGCAGTGAATGGTGCAAATCTTTGTTCTAAATTCAGACACTTCAACTTTCTGAAGAATGTATATTGTCTCCAAATTAATTACAGATAACACTATATACCTGAGGATAATACAAAACTTCGTGCCTTATGCAAATTATCAACCTAAAACTCTACTAGTTTCGTTTTTTCATGTTGTTCTAGATTCATACACTTGGTAACGAAGAAAATTTTGTACGGCATATTATGTAAATTTGGTAAATTTTTCAATGTCTTGACAAATGTTACTGTCAATAATTGCTCATGCATCCGTCCCAGTGTATGAAATGCGCAATGCTTTAGTCAATTCAATGGGTTGCGTTGCTGCAGGTGCATTGCACGTCATTTTGTGAGCATGATGCGAGCGGCCGCTCTGCTGCCCAGCCTAGTTAGCGACCAGCGATGCGTGAACGAGCTGCCTCAGTCGTATGTCAGCCTTCGGGAATGCTTCCAATTGGAAATTTTTCAAATACAAGCGGAGCTAAACTCATTTGTCCAATTGCTGCCCCGCTTCAGGAGCGCCCTCCGTCCCACAACCTCGTCTATTATAACACTTCTCAGTAATTACGTGGCGTCATTCATGCTAATTTTTAACTCCTCCGAGGTCAGTCTAGCACTACCAGGCTGCGTTTTACCGCTAATATGCTAATGCTGCTGGACGTTACTTGCTAATTGAAGATTTATAGCGGTCTTCCATGTGAATGACCGACATGCTACTAAAAGAAAATAGGACGGAAAAGAAAACGAGTTGTGTTGTTGCGAGTAACTGTTCCTGACGGCAGTCAGAGGGCCTCGGTCTGTAGCCTATTACGGCTTCAGCGAAACAATTTATCTCCAGACGATCAAAGGTTGTCATCTACTGTGCCCCGTTGATATGCCGAGATGTAGCTATTCAGTCTTGAATCAGTCGAGTCTGAGGCATTGGGGAGTCCCCAGTGATACCTACAGAGAGAAGACAAAGCCCTCTCGCCTGAAATCGGCGCAAAATGATGGAAAGCACGCAATAGACGCCCGGAATTGATGAAAATTTCGCATTGTTTTACCCGTTCATTTCGTATAGGAAGTTGGGTTCATCGATATCTATATTCATATTAAGAACTTCATTCCTTTATGTTGAACGTGAGAACAAATGAGCAGTACTGTTCAGTTGCATAGTTTATTTGAACTGGGATTTTACCATTGGAAATCTATCGTGTTCAAATGAGTATCTGTTTAGTGTTAAATTATTTCTTAATGGAGCTCTGGCAACTTCATTGATTTGGAACTCTGAAATTTATTTCTCGTTCTTCTTTTGTGAATTAATAGGAGACATGTTTGTTCCGAATGTGCTCATTCTCGTGTAATTTATACTTCTTGAATATCTTGAATATTTTGAAAATGTTTGGGCCTTTAT
>VOMN01024725.1:0-22750 GCA_014899125.1 Orchestia grillus
AATAGTCAGTGCATTTAATAGTCAGTGCATTTAATAGTCAGTGCATTTCATAGTCAGTGCATTTCATAGTCAGTGCATTTGATAGTCAGCGCATTTGATAGTGCATAACGAAGCAGGGTTCTGTCACTATTGATAGTCAGTGCATTTTGCAGACATCGAGACAAGTACAAACGGAAATGTGAGTTGTTGATCAATTTGTTCAAGCAGGAGAGATTTTATAGCTCTATGTGAAAAAGAGCAGAAAAGAATAAAAACTGATTTAAAACTGCCTTATCGAAGTTTGTTATTCACATTTAGACAATAGAGTGCAAATATTCAACAACAAAAAATGAAGGAAAAGACAAATAAAAAGTACTGTGCGATAGAACCGGCAATGCTTTGATGTATATGACAGGAAGCAGCACTGAAGAGAGGTCTTCGATATTTGTACAAATATTTTTAGAAAGTATTTTTACAATGTGGAGTGAATTCGATTCATTAGCATCCGTGTTAAAATGCTTCTATGGTTTCCATTACATTGAGGTAAAGAAACTGTACAGAAGTCATACGACAAAAAACCATGTGAGATCAAATGGGCCACTGTAATGAAAACACTTCCATCACTATACCTCAAATAACGTCCTCAAACGAATGGACAAATATTAGGATATTCTGATTGGCAAGAGTGGCGAATGTGATCTTCAGCAACAAATCTCGGCCCACGATCGGATTCATGAGAAGCGTCGCTCAAGGGTCGGTCACACGGCGTCGGTCGTGCGCGAAATTTACCACCGCTACGTCGGCAACAAAGAATTTGAGGAGTAATATGGTGATGGAAAAGTAAAGGTGGAACAACGAATTTTCCTCCGTTGTTCGTACAAATGCAGGAGGGAACGTTCTAGCAAAAACATGGTCGTTATAACGCAATTTGCGTGACGGTTGCATGGAAAGTCGATGCATTCTTGTTGTATTGTATCCAGCTAATGAAAAAACAGTTCTCTTGAATTTGAAAAAAGTGAATACTCATTTACAACCGATTATTTTAAATTTTGATATTTCATAATACCTTCCTTTTCAGGTTATTATTATACCCAGTCTGCGAACCTATACAAGCAAGGGTGCTCAAAAATGAAACGGAATTGAAAAACGGAAACCTGAGGACACTGTAGCTGAGTTTTAAGTCCTGGAAGCAAGTACGATGCAAGTAAACAACAGAGGAACGCCACACACCAACAAAAACAAGGAGTAGCAGTAAAAATAGCGACGTTTTAGTGACTCGGACTGCGCCGCACCTAAAGAGATGTGACCATTAGCATGGACCTGAAGAAATGGGGACTCTATACTCAAGAGGCGCTCCCCCCATGAGACCCGGCGCACAGTAACAGTCGTTTTAAAATGAGGTGGACAAATCGGTAATGAAGAGATTGCGAAGAAAGTCTGAAAATTGAAAGAATAAAATTGGTCACGCAAGACAAGTCTCGCAAGCCTATGTATAGCAGAAATAACCAACAGTGCTTCATGGGGTCATGAGTCCCCATAGCTTACGTTAGACAAATTTAACTAACCCAACCGTATTGCCTATCCTACGCCCACTCTGAAGAGAAATTTACTGCAAGATCATTTGAACTTTATTCTGTCACTCAAGATGCACTTTGCATTACTTTCTAGTATTTGGGTTGGAAAAGATTTAAATATAATTGTATACGTAAGGATCGGTTACGATATCAAAGTTCGCAAAAAAATTGTTTTCGAAAGTCATTGAATAACCAAAAAAATTCCAATAAAATTTTTAAGAATTTCATACCTCTAAAACCTGTGAAACATTGAAAAACAAAAAGGTTTTCCCACACGAGCTTTACAAGTACCCCATCTCTCTACGAAATTGCTAAATGGGTGAATTTCAAAGCATGCTCACACGGACACGTCAAACTTACTAATCGTATCTGCGAGCGTTTTAAAAATTCACCATGAAAATAGTTCACAACAAACAAAATTCAAGTCTATATCGGCGAATAAGTTCTACCCGAGGGATACGCTAATATGTGCTCTAGGAATTATTTGTCGGAGGATTTCGTGACAACGTCTGCAAAGGTCGCGTCGGTTTCCCATCATTACCGTAGATCCATGAAAACATTTACCCTGAATGCTCCTTCGCCTTATGTCGTTAAGGAGGTGACATTAAACGCGAGTTTCTTCTCGTACAGCATGATTTTACACGACGCTACATTTTTCAAATATGAACGGTCACCGGTAACTGTGAAATAGTGTTGTAGACAACTCAGATCTGAAACATCTTGAACTTCTCAAAAAAGAAAATAACTTCTTTCGAGCTTGTTATCTAAAAAGTTTCCTCATCATGCTACGCAAATTTCGTTGACGACCAGGAAATACTTTTCTGATAATTGGACAACGGAAAATTCTGACAATGCTGTACAGAAACCTGCACAATAAGTTTCGCCCTAACGAACAAAATCAGAAATATTTTCTTTCATGACACGTACGCCCAATAATTGATCACGAAGTTGACAATAAATCATTGCATAGAAAAACTGAACGTATTATCCAAAGCGCGAAATATTTCATCGCTGCAGATATCGCAGACAGAGAAAAGCAACTAATTAAGAACCGGTTCACCTTCGTAAACAGAGTCCGTGCTACTGAGGGCCTCGATTTATTTCCTATCATATGTAAATCGGCTGAACAAAACTTGTCGCTCAGAGCCGTGTCATTATCTTCTGTCTACCTTCCACTTGAGACGCTGCTAATAATAGCAGTAAAATTGTTGTGCTGATCGTCAGCAATCGGTATTTGTTGAGCTATCGAAAACGAACTTTTGCATTTTGTTTTCAAAGTAGGAGAAATGGCCGAATGCACTACGATTAAGTCAATCGAAGACCAAACACCAGTTCGATTTGTTTTTTCGTTTTTGACAACAGGTATATTATTTCGGTTTCCTTCATTCCAATAAAGTAAAATTCAATTTATTATTTGTCATTGCAGTACTCAAGCTTTCGAAATTTATACGAAATATTAACTATTGATCACTTTGACGGTTCTTTTTGTCTACCATGGGTCATAATACATAGATAAAATTTAAAAGCGCATCAAATTATAAACTACTGATTCAAACATTTTTTTCGTCATCCTAATGCTAACGCTTGTAGAAAATATGCGATGTCATGAGTCAATTATTGTGGAGAGAACAGCATAACTGACTGGATTACGTCTCAGTGGCATTCTAAAAGAGCATTGATTTCCTGAACCATTTCCTAAAAGAGTATTGATTTTTTCAGCTATTTCCTAAAATCAATGATTTCCTCACCTATTTCCTAAAAGAGCAACGATTTTCCCAGATATTGCCTAAAAGAGCAATGATTTTCTCGTTTATTTCCTAAAAGCAATGATTTCATCGGATATACCTGGCAAGAGCAATGATTGTCTGAACGACTTCCTAAATGAGCAATGATTTCCCGAATTATTTCCTAAATGAGTAATGAGTTGCCGAGTGACTTCCTAAAAGCAATGATTTCTTGAGGTATTTCCTAAAAAACAATGATTTTCTGTGCTGTTTCCAAGAAGTATCTATTTCCTCAGCAATTTCCTAAAGGAGCAATTATTCTCTGAACGACTCCCTTTCAGAACAAAGATATCCTGAGTTATTTCCTAAACGAGTAACGGTTTCCCAAAAGCAAGGATTTCCTAAAAGCAAGGATTTCCTAAAAGCAATGATTTCCTAAAAGCAAGGATTTCCTAAAAGCAAGGATTTCCTAAAAGTATTACCTAAAAGCAAGGATTTCCTATAAGCAATGATTTCTAAAAAAAACATGGTTCCCACAAACGAGCATGATTTTTTGAATTATTCCTTCCAAGCAATGATTCGCAGAACTGCAATGAGTAGAGAGATTTCCTAAAGAAGCTTGTAGAGGAACGTCGGTTAGTTAACTTAAGAAGCCCCTCCTTCGATTGACATTTTTCACGGAATAAGCAAACTAGCATACATTAGCACAACCTGTAGTCTTTGAGTGTGCGTTCCCACCATCAAGCCCTTCCATTCAAGACAGAAGCTAAATCCCCACTTCTCTTTTCCGTCCTGTTCAAACTTGCTCGAAACGAGCAGTCTACGCGCTCGAAAACATTTTAAGATGTTCCAGCCTCCCAGTCTTCTTTGACAGTCGCATCACAGAAGGCTGTGATGCATTTCCTGTGTCAATTTTGTCTTCTGTTTCAATTACAGTGAAACTGTGAAATTCTGAAATTTATGTTCTACATTCTACGATTTATAACTTCCTGCCAAAATCTGCTACCGACTTATAATGTAGTAGTCTTTATGTGATGCTGGCCTGTTTTCCCATTGATGCAATACAGTAATTTTTGCAGCTGTCGAACTCAATTATGCATGTCATATGGGCCAGAAATAGCGCAATTTTAGCATTTTTTAATATTCGAATAATCTTTTACTTAGCCATTCATTCAAGAAACACAAGAACGTAGTCAGTAACGACAGTTGAAAATTTTAAAGTGGAAAGGAACGTAAAAGATATTTCAATGATTTATTAATAGCTGTATGCTCAAAATAAGTATATAAATTTTTCGGTCAATTTTTTCCCAGTACCGTCAGTAGCAGTATCTCAAATGTAGACGTGTTTGGTACAGATTTTGGCGAATTTACTGCCTGAAAACTAGCGTTCACACCGTAACAAGCACAATTGAAAAATTAAAGAATGAAAAATCAAACAAATTTTGAATTACTCGAGTCGATACGAAAATCGTTTAAGATGGTGTTTTAGAAGATCTAACGATCCACTCCAGCAGAGATCAGAGCATATCTAAGTCACGAAGTATTGAACAATCCGTCAACAAAATTGTCAGCCAATCAGGCGATTTCTTCCGAGCACTTTGATGTCATCCCTCAATTTGCTCATGTAACTCGGTTTAGTGTTCCTCCATTTGAGGGCAGCGTGGATCTCTGAAAAAAATCTTTGAAGTTCTAGAAAATTCGAGCGAACTCAAATTTTTTGGCTACATGATGCGAATTGGGAGACAATGAGTTGAATTCACTGGAATTAACTTTGAATTCACTTTTGAATTCCCAATAAGGAAACGAGGAGTTGAATTCACGCTCATCGAAATCGTCAATAAATTGTTCCTTTGTACTCTGGGTTTTTTGGCAGAAGTAACCGATTCACGACCTCCTCAAAAACCGTAATGATCTTTGCATCATGAACTATGAATATGAAGTAGAAACACTCTATTCCGGTTTGAATCATAAATGAAGACTGCCCAGCAAACATTTGCAATGCACCATAGAAAATTCCATTTTATGCATTTAGAATTTTCAGTACTAAATGAAATATTTTCTGCTTGCTGAAGACACACATAACAATGGAAACCATCAGAAAATGAAATATAACAAATTGTTTGATGCAAAAAATTTCAAAATTAGGAAGGCAAAAGTTTAATCACATTTTATTAATTGTTTCGCAAGATTTTGTAGCATAATCCTTGTTTCTAATTACAGCATGTTGACGATTAAAGTAATCTACTACGAGCATCTTGCATGTGTTTGAGGTGATGATATTCCATTCTTGGATGTGAACATTCTTCAATTCAGTCAGGTATGGAAATGTTCTTTTATGGATTCTTAATTTCAATTCTCTCCATAAATTCTCCATAAAGTTAAGGTCTGGTGATTAACTGGCCATTTTATAACATTTACTCCATTAGATTTGAACTAATTTTGTGTTAGCTTTGCCTCATGTTTCGGATCGCTTTCCGGCTGAATCTTGACTTTAAATTTATCTCTAATATACTTCTGCATTGTGCACCATTCATCCTTCGTTCCATTATTCCAACTCCTTCAACCCCATAGTACGATTGAGCCACTTCTCGATTTTACAGATGGAATAGTGTTTTTTGGGCATGTTTTTAGTACCTTGCTTTCTTAATACTTTCAGTACTACGTAACAACAAAGCAATTCTATTTTTGTCTCATTCGACCAGAGTACGTAATTCCAAAACTCTGCAGGCTTGTTCGGAAACTTTTTGCAAAATTAAGTTTATCCCCAACATGTTTTCTTTCAGAAGTAGAATTTTCCTTAGAGATCTAAAAGAAATGTGATGAAGTGATTGGCTAACTGTATCCTTACGAACTTTAACTCCTGTTCTTTCAATGCAAAATATTTATGTAAAAATACTAAATACGAACAGTGCTGTAAATTTTTACGTTCCTAATTATGTTATGTTTTGACTTAAACATTTTAATTGTGATAGGTTATTTTTCTAATTGTACTTTTCATACATGTCCCGTAAACAGCAGAAGTTTTATTCGCCCCTGATGATTATAAATCACGTTTTAATGGTGGATTGAAAACATTTGTGGGGCACTGTATCTATTCGATATCCTTTTTTATTGCAAAAAATGGAATCTTAAGACAAACCATGCGTATGATAAACCATTGAAAATGCTGGTAAGTTCGCATCCGTTAACAAAACCGCGGTTGATTTTGAGCTGAAATTTTCGAATTGCTTAATCTGATACTAGACCTGATACTAGACCTTTTCAGGCAAAATTGAGGATTGAATACCGAACTCCAGAATAAGTGTAGATAGAATTGTGTGTTTGATGAAAATGAGAATTGGATAAAAAACTTCATAACAACGTTCTTCACTCACGGCTAGTTTTCCATGCGTGTTACAACAAAAATGAATCAATTATCCTTCGCTGAAATGAAATTATAAAATGGCCGATAAAACTTCAGAACTGAATTGTACAAGTTCATTTTTTAACTTTTATTTATAATAAAATTAGGAATTTCTGAATTTGTGTCAAAATATTGAGAGCTGCGGCGACGCGGCACGGTAGCTTTATTCATCAATTTCTCAGCTGAGATTACAATAGTTTACAAGCATGTACCTCATCACCTTCCCTGCGTTAGCCTGTTCCATAGTTAAGTTATTTCAGAGTTAGGTTAGGTTTGAATACGGCAACACTTCCGTGTTTAGAAGTTAAACCTGTTTCCTAACTTTTGTTCTCTGTGCATGTTCGAATTCATTGAATTTAATTATTTTAATAATTAAATTGGAGGGTTTTCTGTGAATGCGAGTAAGACGAGCGTTGGCGCACAGGCCAACCATTACGCAACAGAGGTAGGCCGCGGCTCCGGTAGCCCGACACGCGGCGACAGCGTGTATAACTGGTCCAGACTTCTGAAATTCACGCGTACTAAACAGTGAAAAACAGAAAGACAAAGTTTCTAATGGTCCTCTACATTGACCCATTACGGAATTGTACGTAAATCTATTTCACATGTATTTTAAAAACCAATTTGGCAATGATGGGTCCAGTTAATGGGTCTTGCATCCCCTTTCATGGAGCAACAAACGTGACGCGTAAAGTACCTGTGGCCGTTAACCCATTTATTCATGTTTTATTCATGTTTTTATTGACGTATTTATTCCAACACTGAACAATTGAAGTTGTTAGTTTACCGTAATAAATTAATTCAGCGTGCAAAGGGTAACTCTCGGAACACAACAGGGACACATCAATCTCAGATTCATTTTCACCTAGTTTTATGAGATATATTTCACGCTTTATTAGCTGTAGAAAGAACGCGACTCTTTTGGAACACCAGGAGAGGGAAAATTGTGAGGCGGCCGCCACGCAAACTGAACGAAATATTCATCCGACATAACCAATGAGTTTTACATACTCGAAGTTATGTTTAAGCCACATAGTTAAGTTCAAATAGATTTCTTAACTTATTCGTGCCTTCAGGACTCAAAGGGTTGAGAGTCATGAGAAGTGGAACCGTTTCGAATTTGCGTATGTACTTAACTGAAAAGTTCCTGTGTAGCTAAACTCTTAGAATCCAACCTCAATGTTTGAATATTTTCTGCTATTGAAGAAAAGGTGATTATCTAGTCCTGGAAACGCGTACTTCCTTCAAATAGTAGAGACGTCTGCTGGTTAGTCTTGCACGAGCAAAAGGGAACAGAAATAGATAGGCACGCGATAGTAAAAAGTTCAATAACCAGTTGATCATCAACAACTCATGTTAGCAGACCTACGTCTGCATTTGTGCGTACGACCAGCAAGCACAACGGCACGCACCACTGCGAACAATCGACTTTGACTCCACAATGCTTTGACGTCAGTCGAGACAACTAGAGAACAGATAGTGAGCCTGGGCTCTGGGACTAACTTTGTAAGTTCACATCGTGCATTAGCTAACAAGCCGAGTGTTGTCCACAGTCAGGCGACTTCCCCTGAAACCTCGCATCAAACTACGCCAATGACACAACGGAGGGAGTGCTGCTTCTGGTATTGGGGGATGTTGGGAATTCGTAGAAGCGTTGCTGTAATTAATGATATAGTAATTCATCAGAGACACAATAATTGGTTAGATGCTCTTTGATTTGTGGTCGCTGGAAGTGCTTGGTTAATTTTTCGGAATATTAATTTTCAGAATTTGACTTCTCTTGACTGCTTTGAGCTTTACTGGATATCCAAGGTGATCGAATTGAATTGAAATGTTTCATTGAGTTTTTCCCTGACGAAAACTAGCCCATAGAAATCTTCAAGAAGGATGAAGAAGATTTTCTTGAATCGACTCGATTTTCTTCGAAGTTATCATAATTTCTCTGTATGAAGTTGCACAATTTAGTAAAATGAAAACTGGGATCTCACGGTGCGAAGTGTCTTTAATTTTCCATATTGCATTCACCTTCAGAATTAATTGTTTTGCTTAGTATTCTTCAGAAAATTCATTCACATCAGTATTTATTTTACCTGTTTATTTAGTATTGAGCAGACGTATCTTTGTTTTGTTAGAGGGTGTAAATTGAGACGGAGGCTCCTATCTTTCTGCTGAGGGGTTGCTGGGGCTGTCGGGCAAGGCAACGTTTAGCAGAAGTCTGTCACTGCACTGGAGATCTGAGAACTCGCCACCCAAGTGGAGATTTTTAAAAAGTGATCTAATATCATCGCAGGTCATGTAACTTGAATGGTCAAATTTATAATCGCCAAGAGAAAAGATGACTAACGACTTTAGCGCAATTCCTAATCCATCGATCGACGAAAAAAAACTGAAGCTTGAAGTTCCGCTAGTAACAAATGAACAGAATTGTTGGAGGTTGTATTTCCAAACTTGTGCACTTGCTACACGCCAACGTTAAGCAACGCATGACCCCTGCATCAATTGACGTGTTGTTTTTACATTACACAGAGATTTTTACCAACGGTGGCATTTAGCGCCGGACCGTTCAAGTTAGAACGCATCGATGAAACGATGTGCGAGAACACCCGAATTTCCTCAACTTTAAAACCCGAAGAATGGAGATTTTTTTATCAACTCAAGCATGAAATTTCCAAGCACATGGTAGCGATGAAGAGGGCATCGTTACCCGCTATGCAGTACAATAGATCCCGGAAAGTGTTTACGCTACGCAAAATATTTTTGTCACTACGTAAAAGATGACAACCAAAAATGCGTGCGGGAAAACAAAGGAGTAGCGTAAACCAACTAGAACGCAGTGGAGGCAAACTGATAAAGCTGTGATGTCGATAGGAGGCTGTGAGCCTCGGCAGAGCTGCGAGGATGTGCAATTTCTTAATTTGATTCGGGTTGCTTTAACGATGGAACAGCCGCAGTGCATTAGCCTCCGGTCGGCGCGGTGTCGAGCACAGGTCACGGGCTGTGCGCGGCGGCATTGAGCGAGTCAAAATCGCACGTCAAATGAGTAACTGGAACACATGGTAAACGAGCCTATAAAGATCTACGTACGGTAGATAAGCTTATGAAATATCTAAATACAGTAAATAAGCATATGAAATATCTATATATTTCAGATGAGTACATGGAAGATGCTCATACGGCAGATGAGTGTATGAAACATGTACATACGGCGGATGAGTAAATGAAACGTGTACATACGGCGGATGAGTAAATGAAACGTGTAAATACGGCGGATGAGCATATGAAACAAGTACATACTACAGATGAGCATATGAAACATGTACATACGGCAGATGAGTATATGAAACAAGTACATACGGTAGATGAGTATATGAAACATGTACATAAGGCAGATGAGTATATAAAACATGTACATACGGCAGATGAGTATAGGAACAACATTGAAGTTGCGATAGGGAATAATATCAAATAGGACAGCAGGAAACAACAATTGCTTAACAATGAACAGTAGTGTAGAAAATCATAAGTTTCTTAACAATACTTAAAATTGAGTAGTTCTCAATTCTCTAGTAGATGTGAAATTTGTACCGTTGCTTCCCTAGCACCCTCTACGGCAAAAAACATTGCATTCAACAGTTAGCGCCTCTAATATTTTTATGCCATTGATTCATTGATTTACCCTGCAAGGAATAACGATATGAAGACTCGTTTCAAAAGGCCACAGCTAGTTTTCGTATTGAGTTGCATGTAGCTTTGTTGCACATGTACATTTGGCAACAGTTAATTTTTCATACAAGGGTAAATATAGCATTATGAAGAAATAATGGAAATAATTCGGTCGTTATACATACAATAAAAGTTATCTTGCGAAAATTGAACAAATTCTATACAGCGTGTTATGAATTTCTCGAGCCACGAGCAACATTTACGGAATTTTTCCAGGTAATTTCACAATTTTCTGATGCATTGTAGTAGTCGCCTTGATACGCCTTGGTCCTGTTGATTTTTTAATTAGCGAGTCCACAACAACATTCGGTTCATTTTCAAAATTTCGAGCAACACACCCCGAGTCACGCGTTTGTATATAACTCTGAAATCGCCGTTTTAAATTTGTCCACCCTCAGGCTCGCGCGGAGAAAATTTACAAAAATTGTTCATGAAGTTTCGCATAACGGGAGAGATAAGTGATTTCGGCGAGTGATTACTACCACACGCACTTTGAAAATTAAACAAAATTAACCCAGAATTATTGAACACCTTATAGGGAAGGAAGTCTTAACACCCTTTCAGTTCCTGCTAACACTTCCGAGCTGTGGGTTCGCAATAAAATCATCCATGAAAACACATTTTTTCCAGAAGATTGTGATGCAAGTTAAATCTTGACACACATTTCTCCAAACGAATCATGAAATGAATCGTAAATGTTCTACTTTTTTCAATTTATTAGTCTAACACATTGACTGCGATACGACCCACCGGTGGGTCGTTTTGCCCCTAAGAAAATAATATCATCGCAGCCAACGTGTTAAAACTCGCTAGCAACATGGAATGTGATCTAAAGAGAGTGAAAAGAAGGGAGCATTTAGTATGAAATTTAAAAAAACAAGGAATCTATGCATACGTATAGGTGTGTTCTCACACAAGATTCCCTGCGCATAGAAACAGCAAGTTAAGAAAGAAGAAGAAGAAAAGATGAAAACAATCAGTGAAACAGGCATAAAAATGGTGAAAAGAAGCGAAGTGAGCACGAGAGATAAAAGTCCTAAAGGCTTAGATATAGCTAAGAAAATGAATCCTAAAAGTACTACTTTTTCCTACGACTTGTGACATAACTTAATATTTTTTGCCCATTAAACCATGATATGATTAATACAAGCGCTACTTACTGCTACGGATTACGATCTACCATATCGCTTTACGCGTCTCTCACCACAGCTCCAAACGCGCGCCGCTACGGTGGCTGCAGCGCGGCCATGAAGCCGAGCCAACGAATTTTCACGAAAGAATTTCACTCGTAAAAGAAGCTTTACGAGTCGTGAGATGCCGTGAAATTGCTTTGGTTTCGAAAACAATAAGGCGCCGCTGGTGGAGCGCGCAGCGGGGCTGCAGCTCATCCATTACGGGGGCAACTCGAGTCTTCAGAACTTGGGGCGGCGGCGGCTGCGTGACGAGCGGACGGGGCCTCCTCTCAATGCGCGCTGGTCCGCCGGCCCAAGATCTCCGCCTCAGCCAAACACGGCAAACTTTGCGCTCTTAAATCGCTTCTGCAGCGACCCAGGAATTTTAGAATCAACTTCCGCGGATGTAGTCCCCGGTGGAAATTACGCTTTTTGGCGGTTGTGTTCACCATGTCCACTTATCTTTTTCTTTGGAATTTAGTTATGTTTCAAACTCGTTACTTTTTTCACGTTTGATACAATTATTGGATATAGTTTATTCACCAATCGCGTTTAAAATTTTATTGGATACTTTTCATACCTTTCTTGCACCCTCGTACCTAAGACCTGATAAAAATACGCTCGGACACGTCTGAAAGACTTGGAATTTTTAGTCATCGAAATCTCTCTCCTCATTAATTTTTTAGCCACAAATTTGAACCCTATGTACCTGAAAAGCAAGATGGAACAATACCAAAACAATCACATAAATTCACATTATTTTCAGGTCGCTGAAATCTCCCAAAAAAATTCATCAAACCATATCAACGTCACTCAATCGTCGCTAAGACATTCACGACGCTGGAGTTACAACGTTAATATTGATGCTGAACAAAGAGCTCGGATGCCATTTGGGAATCTCCACCTCGTCTCTAATGCCATTTGCCAATCTCCACTTTGTCTCAAATGCCATTTGCGAATCTCCACTTTGTCTCAAATGCCATTTGCGAATCTCCATTTTGTCTCTAATGCCATTTGCGAATCTCCACTTTGTCTCTAATGCCATTTGCGAATCTCCACTTCGTCTCAAAAAACCATTTGCAAACCTCCACTCCTGCTCTGACGCCAAAATTCTCGCCATCTGCAGCGCCGTTCCAGCAGCGGCCGCCTCAGGCGCCTTAGCCAGCAGTTTGATCAACTGGAATACAAGGAGCAGTTGGCGGGGCGGCAGGCGAGAAGAATGGCCTCAATTATGGATATTGCGAGCTTTACACGCTTGTGATGGTGCGAAGATGATCACGTCCTTCCTTGGATGGCCACTTCTGAAGTTTGCCAAACACACAGTCGCGGTTAAGGCACAAAATGATACGAGCTTGCGGTTGCCTTAGCGGGCGTTTTGCCCACACGGCTACTGCTTTTATCGAATATTGCGTCGTTAACTCCGGGTTTTAAGAACAAAATTGACAATATTTCTGGGCTCGGCTGGTGAGTTCGTACCTAGCATGATTTAGCGGTATTTTTTGTTTCCCAAGCGTTGTATGGCTTGTTGTTGTTCAGCTTACGTTATTAAAGGAGTGTAACATGAGTTTTATGTTAGCTAAGACGAAAGGATATTTACCAACTCTAGTTAAGCAGAAACTCAAAACGCTATTCAAGTTACATTAGCACTTCTTATGAAAAATGCACGACTAAGAATGAATTACAGCCCATTTAGTACCTATGCCGTAAAATCCTTTTCTTTTGCACTAAAGACCAGACCATTTACAGCCTGACACGTTAAAAAACTCAAGTTGACACACGCGTAAGATATCAAGCAGCTACAAAACCCAAGCTTTTGTAGTGCGAGAACAAAACTCAACCATTTTATCTAAAATTAGATTTAAAATCTTCAACATTTTAGCACTCGCTGCACGGCTCACAGCCATTTGGAAGGAAGTTCCTCCCTCCCTCTCGTAGTCCAAACTTCAGAAATTAAAGTTAGGTGCAACGTCTAGTTCAGTCAGCGACAAGCAGGTCTAATAAGGCTTAGTCGAGTCTTTCATTTCCCATCACTGATATTCCTCTCTAACTCGACCAATCTTCCTGTGAACAAAGCAGTAAAAGTAGAAGTAGAAATAAGGGCTGCAACGCTTCAGTAACTCGCATTACTGCGCGCCAAAAGAGAAGGCGCCATTTGGTGCTGACTTACGAGCACGGGGAATCTAAACACAGAGTGTGTTCCCACACGGGAACCCGTGCTCAAAGAAACGGTAAGTTAAGAAGGAAAATGGAAAAAAGATTAATAATAATTAGTGGAGAAAGCATGAAAATTTTAAGAAGCAAAGCGAGCATAAAAAACCAAAGTCCCGAAGGCGTAGCTAAAGCTGAGGCTACCTAACCGAGTCCCCCTGGATGATAGTCTTCATAGGACATGATAGACAAGCCTAGCCAACCTAACTCTATTGTCGGTCGTGTATTCTATACCCCCTGAGAGGATTGAAAAGAGTATAACTGATTCAATGTATATCCTATTAGGTGTACCAAGATCATGGCAATGATTACTTTATATTTAAGTCGAAATTGACTCTCACTGATATTTGGTTTCATTCTATTTAAAAATCAAGGCCTCGTAAAGTTGGACGAAATGCATTCGATATCCATCAGTTCGATGTCAGCATCTGGTCATCACGAAACTAAATTTGAAATAACTCAACGCTTCACGTCCTGACCCTGTGTAAATGATCAGCATTGCAAGCCCTCTGCCCCAGCGCTTCTCCATCTGATGTGGCAGACAGGTATTTTCCTTCAATATCCAACGTCCAGGTGATATATCGTAGTAAAGTTAAGTTAAACCAGAAACGATATGTATATTAATAGCCTAATACATACTGTTATGGTTTATTTTCCATTAATTTTGTGAATAAATAATACGGTATCAAAACATTGACAGCCAGTACCGGTACCTGATGCCAGGTGTACCTGTACCAACCCCCGGGCCACGACTGGAGGTAACACTGCCTGGCTCGCGGGGCCTGGTGGTACAGTAGTGATTGAAGAGGATTCAGCATCTAAACTAGCGTACCAGAATCTATAAAAACTAGGGCACTAGAATCTCCAAAAACTAGTGTACTACAATCTCCAAAAGCTAGCGCACCAGAATCAATAAAAGCTAGCGCACCAGAATCTCCAAAAGCTAGCGCACCAGAATCTCCAAAAGCTAGCGCACCAGAATCTCCAAAAGCTAGCGCACCAGAATCTCCAAAAGCTAGCGCACCAGAATCTCCAAAAGCTAGCGCACCAGAATCTCCAAAAGCTAGCGCACCAGAATCTCCAAAAGCTAGCGCACCAGAATCTCCAAAAGCTAGCGCACCAGAATCTCCAAAAACTAGCACACCAGAATCTCCAAAAACTAGCGCACCAAAATCTTCAGTAACTAGCACACCAGAATCTTCAGTAACTAGCATACCAGAATCTTCAGTAACTAGCGTACCAGAATCTCCAGTAACTAGCGTACCAGAATTTCCAATAACTAACGTACCAGAATTTCCAATAACTAACGTACCAGAATCTCCAGTGGCTAGCGTGCCAGAACCTCCAGAAACTAGCGTACCAGAACCTCCAGGAACTAATGTACCAGAACCTCCAGGAACTAGCGTACCAGAACCTCCAGGAACTAGTGTACCAGAACCGCCAGGAACTAGCGTACCAGAATAATTTCAAGGCAGGTGAGTAGTATAGTGCTTGTTGACGTCGTTATAGTAAGCACTTGGGGCATCCCATTACACATCTTTAGATCTTTTATTTTTGAAACTTAATTCAGGATCGAAAATTAAAGACAAAACTAGAACGCGCACATGAATGTGAAGGAAAATTTTAGATTAGTAGTAGATCTACGTATATTTGCGCGACCAATCAGCGCGACGAAATGGAAGTCAATCGAATTCCTAGCTTGCCTGTTTTAAAAGCCGTCATGTCAAATTATTAGGTGCGGAAAAGTACGGCTATCGAACACCTTCTTTGCGCAATGTGTAAATGTTAAATAACTATTACAAACTGCTTAGGGGCAAGACACGAGTTTTATGCTAACGGTAGAAAATACGCGACTCGCCCTAAATCGTACGAAAATATAACAGGCTCGAGCTGCTTTTCATAACGTAAAACACAGCGTACGCTGACTGCTGGAGCACGTGGTGCAGGTGTCCTCCAATGAACAGCCTCAGCGTTCAGTAATTACTGCGATGACTGCAATCAGTGGAGGCAGTGGGCCCTGAGATCTGTTCTGCTGGCGGCAATGGGGCGAGATTCACCGAAAGCAATTTTGATTAGCCGAAGCCAGTCTTTTACAAACGGAAAATAGGCGAATGGAATAATTAATTAACCAGCCATATGAATGGCTCATTTACCCCGCAGGAACAATTATGTATTGTTGCATATGCAGAAATCAATTTTCAAAGGATACTGCCGAAATTTTTTTTCATGAACGATGTATCGCTTGGTCATCGTAAAAACATACGCTGGCAATGAAGGCAGGGTAAACTTATATTTCAAGACTGCGTTATTGAACAATTGAGGGCAGCAAACATATTTTCTGCAATTGCAGGTTAGGAAGTAATAATTATTACCATTCCGGAGGTCAATTATTTCGCCATTAAAAGTTGGTTCTCGTCATTCGAATGTTTCCATCTGCCCTGAAGAAAACTGTCATACAATGGCGACCATGATTCCTGTACGCTCCGTACGAACCCAGCGTACCCAATCAGTACGGAGCGTGCCCAATCAGTACGAACGGAGCGTACCCAATCAGTACGGAGCGTACCCAATCAGTACGTAGCGTACCCAATCAGTACGTAGCGTGCCCACCAAGTACGTAGCGTACCCACTAAGTACATTGCGTACCCAATGAGTACGTAGCGTAATCAATAAGTACGTAACGTGCCCACTAAGTACGTAGCGGAGCCAATAAGTACGTAGCGGAGCCAATAAGTACGTAGCGTACCCAATAAGTACGTAGCGTACCCAATCAGTACGGAGCGTACCCAATAAGTACTTAGCGTACCCAATAAGTACATAGCGTACCCAATAAGTACATAGCGTACCCAATAAGTACTTAGCGTACCTAATAAGTACTTAGCGTACCCAACAAGTACGGAGCGTACCCAACAAGTACGGAGCGTACCCAATAAGTACGTAGCGTACCCAATAAGTACGTAGCGTACCCAATAAGTACGTAGCGTACCCAATTAGTACGTAGCGTGCAATCGATAAATAATTGCAAAGAGCAGTAGCGCATGGCGGAGAGAACGAAAACCTGTTAAACGTTGACACTCGCATCTCAATCACGGAAATTAGAATGAATTGAAGCAGTGCTCATTCAGCAGAAGTCTTTCATATGAAAAAGAAATAATGTTGTAAGAGTTGTAAAAGTTTTAACGGTGCGAGCTGTATGGACAGCTGTGGTCAAAATTAAGGAATTCGCACCTGGTCATGCCAAAATAATGAAGAGGGTACAAAACATCAGTAACTTTTCGAGTTAACGAGCGAGAGATTTTGTTCGGATAGAATAAGCATGAGCGACTCAATGCGACCGATGAAAACTCGTTAACAAAATTAAATGTTTACAATTTCACTTGTTTTCACATAAACCTGAACCAGTTTTAGCTCCGTATCAAGACTGCAATTCACTTAACTAACGATAGTTAGGTAGTTTACTTCGGCTATAGCCCAGTGCCACCAAACGGGAACGAAGACAAAGTGAGCACGCAAATTTTACAACGTGTATGTAAATAAAGTTCAAGATGAAAACTAACTCCAATTTACTTTGACCCCACAAACTGTCGAGCATAAATTGCTAAACTTTGAGCTTAAACGTGATAAGTGACATTGTGGAGGAAAAGTTTAATCGTAAATTTAATTAAATGAACGCCTAAATTTAATTAAACGAAGTAATTTTAAAATTTTAAAACGCTTGATTAAATTATTAGTTAATTTAAAATTTCCTATCCACATGAAATGTGATCCAAATGTAGTGAAAAGAAGCAGCCGTTTAGTATAGATTTTAGAAATCGTGTAATCTTCCAATCATTACCATTTAATTCTTTCAATTCTTTCCTGAATTGCTCATTACCGTGCCTTCAAAATAACGAACGTAACTAACATTACGAACCAATTTAATTTCAGAATTTTCTTAAAAAGCACTGTACGTATAACTTGCATTCAGGGTTCGAGAAGTGGAGATTTTCACAATCTACACTAATTCAGAGGTAGCGTAGTTCCTACCCCCTAGCCTACCTCATTCCTACATGAAGTAACTCGGCATAAATCCTCACTGAAACCCTGTTCATAAATGAAATTTCTTAATGCTATTTTAGACCTCAAAGTTCTTCGAGAACATAAGCGTAGAATTCTCCAGTGTTCACGCCTGACGTCCTAACCTTGCACGCCTGTTCAAGAAGCAATTTTAGCCCATGAGCTGAAGTTAAGAAGCTCCCTATTTTGTGCTTAATTAATGAAGGAAAGAGAAGTTAGGTGGTCATCGGAAACTCACAGGATTGAAGTTTACTGTTCATAGAAAGTTCAGGACATTACCGAGTTCATTTCATGGAAATCTTACTTGAACAAATAATTAATTAGGCTGAAATTATACCCATACCCTATATCACGCCCTTGGTCTTGATATACAATCTCGATTGCAATGCCAGGTACAAAAGAAAAATTGTTTTCACAATCCTTTTCACGCTTTCTCAAATGACCACTTAATAAGCTTCACGTTTTTCCAATTCCCCCTCTTGCCTTCTAATTTAAAATTTTCCAGTTCCCAAAGAATGTTCACTTTGTCCCAGGAACGCCGCCACCGAACTTTAGTTTTGGACTCAAAGAAAACTTTACTGGACTCGTCCAAGCTCGTTAATTTCACGCTGGTCTTCAAGTGGAAAAATGCCATCTCCAAGTGAGGTGCACTCAAACGATAAATCGCATTATTGAATTCATCAAAATTATAGGCGAAGTCTCGCAAATCACGAAGACATTCATATACTTTTTAAAAATTTCAGGAGTATTGCAGTTAGAAAGTCGTACATCAAATGCAGCGAGGGCGATTTGCGGGAAGAGTGGAGATATGACAAATGGAAGAGTATCAAAATGAATTGAGAAAAAGTTAGTGCAGTGATCTGCTTCTTTTAACAATTTGACTACGATTCTCCCCACAAGGTAAAATTACATGCCTACAAATATCTCTACTGTAAATTTAAAAATGGAGTATTTTGTTTTCACATATTTGGTTACTCTGTTAATTATCTTTCTAATCAGAACTAGCTTATTCGATTGATGAACACAAATTGGACGAAAGCTCGAAAATTTATATAATACATGATAGTGTTTTGGCTACATTAGGTTAGGTTAGATGATCGCGTGTACCACATATGACCCACTCCGGAGGCAAAGTGTTAAATAATTTTGACACAGTGATGTCTGTGAAATTAGATGTCCTATCTAGCAATGAAATTTGCATTTGTTGAGAAACATGACCGTCTATTTTTGTGCACACAAAAAACTGAAATAAGCAACTTGCAAATGACTCAAGATTTAAAATGACAAGAAATTCAGAATGCTTTGAAATCACACTTTCGGATTCCAATATTCCGATGATTCAAACAAACCACTGACCTGAAGGCAGAATATGATACGGAGAGTCCCCTTGAGCACCTCTTCCGTGGCTCTTTCATTACGGCATGGAGTCTGACCACGATGAACAAATTCACTAACGTGAACGAAAGCACTAAATATTTCACACCCGCTTTGGGGAAGGGCAACCGCACTGAATTGTATATGTACACAGTGGAGATTCGCAAATGGCGTTAGAGCGCAGCCGAAGTCAAGAGGTTCAAATTTTAGCAACTGAGCCGAAGTCAAAAGGTTCACATTTTAGCAATTGAGCCGAAGTCAAAAGGTTCAAATTTTAGCAACTGCGCCTAAGTCAAGGGGTCACATTTTCGAGCCTGATGAATGAAGGGAAGGAAGGGTACTCGCTCATTGGTAACAAAAAATCTGAAATAAACTGTCGGTAGTTATTTTCAGGTATTGATGAGCTCATTTCTGAAAAACCTTACTATGTGTGAAGAATATATTAGGCTCCAATGACACATGTGGATATTTGATTTTTTTGAGAAGTGGTGCGTCGCCATCGAAGGCATTCACGACTCTTGTAAACGCGCAAACACTCAGCGTGCAAACAGGTCAATGAGCTAACAAGAAATGAGGTAAAAGGAAATGAGCTAATAGGAAAAGTTAGATGAATCGGTCGACGTGACGCAAGTATCCGTGTTTGGACTAAATGTGGAACAGCTTTTAAGTAGGAAGTACCAGGAAGACAAACCTGCGGGGGAAACTGTTTCAAAAATCTTGACTGTTTGTTTCGTACGTCCTGCATCTTCAAACAAGATTAATAGAAGCTAAATGAACTTCTATTTCCTGTGCAAGTTATATAGCGATCTGAAAAATATTCCGTGAGAGAATTTCCTTCGTTCAGTTTGGGTGAATAATGGGTCCGTGAGATAATTTACCTCGTGCAGATTTAATAAATAATGAGACCTGGAGATAAAGTCTTCTGTGCAGATTAAATGAAAATTGGGTCCGTGATGGTATTCTTCATACAGCTTTAATGAGTAATGGGTACGAAAGATTATTTCCTGTTAGCAGCTTTAATGAATAATGGGTACGAAAGAATATTTCCTTTTAGCAGATTTAATGAAAAATGGGTACGAAAGATTTTTTCTTTTTCGCAGATTTAATGAATATTTGGTATGAAAGATTATTTCCTTTCTAGAGATTTAATCGATAATGGGTACGAAAGGTTATTTCCTTTTTGCAGATTTAATGAAAAATGTGTCCTTAAGATCATCTCCTCTGTGTAGATTAAATGATGTTCTTACTCGTGGGGACCTTGACAGGATACACATCAAAGATAAAAAGTGTAGTATGAGAACATCAGTATGATGTACTTGGCTGGTTTTCTTTTACAATACCGCTTGTGAAAATTATGTTGGAACGTTCGTATTCAATCCTTAGGGTTTTCAATACTATTCGTAAAAACGGCATTATTCGGGTCCCGCTAAGGATTTTCAAAAATTTTTCTTACTATAAATGATTTTCAAGCATAAGTATTTTCTCTTATTTCATTACTTTTTTTATACTGAGGCCTTTAAAACCCTTATTAATTTTTCTTATAAAATAAAAACAACACCTTAGTCTCTCAAATTTGCGAGAAAAAACATCTTCTCATAAGATCCTCGAAAAAAGTTTTCACATCGGACGGTTACTTATCAGATATTTATCACTAGTCTCAAAATTCATTCTATAAGAAATTCCATCACCCCACGTAAGCCTATCAGTTTCAACATTAATGTCATAGGCTCAGCCTCCACACAAGCTCGGTCGAGTGTCACAACACATCCGCTTGCTGCTCCCGACTTGCAACACGCCAAATGTTTACCACTCAAGACAAAAAGAAGGCAAAAACTCGTGCAAACACCAGCCTTTCAGATTACAAGAGCCGTAATCCTGCCTCGTATATTAGGTCGGGCTTGAGACGAACAAGAAATGAGATAAGCTCGCAAAAGCCCAATACTTTGGAGGCAGTCAGAGGCCGGCTGATTATCTGTCGGTTGTCGGGAGGAGGGGCAACGTGACGTAGGAGACATTCAGTGATGTAGACTCCGGATCCTGCCCCTCGCTCTGATGTCTGAGCTTCATAATGGATCAGCCATGAAGGAAAAAGTAAACATTTCTGGGCGGATCCCGAGAGTGAGGGAGCTGATACTAAGGAAAGATGCTTAGGAATTATCATTATGAACAACTCTGACTAGGGGTCTTGGTTTCATGAATGAAAAGTATGACGATGGATTTCGAGAGATGAGTGTCGAAGTGATAAACAATTGAGAGCAAAATAAATTTTGAAATTATATATCGCATCTGCAGCAGGCCAAGTGCATTTCTGACTGTTTTTCATACGTGAAGTAACAATTGGTTAACTATTGTAAAAACGTGAGTAAAAGTTACATTAGATAACCGTGCTGCAATTGCAATACGCCTCAACATGTTTGCATGAAAAAATTGAGCATCGGACAACTTTGTCGCAATCGCAAAATCATTCAAAATTTTTGTTTTTAGCCTTGTTACAAATATTGTTTATCATTCGAGATTGTTGTTCTAAGCAACCGTGCAACAGAAAACTTTGTCACAATTTCTGCACGGTTAGAAAACTTTGCATCAAGAAACTGAGCACCAGGCAACTTTGTCACCATTTCTATTTGGTTGAAGATCCTTGCGTTTAAAAAATCAGTCCGCATTTTTCAAAAATTTCTGATTCGTCCATCTCTGAGAATGGATGCACGGGCAGTAGCAGGCGAGGAGTGCGTTATTTGAAAAGGAATCATTGCTCGTTTTTCCAGTTCTAATTCAATGATCAAAACACAAACTGCGCAGGAGTAAGAGAATGGTAGGAAAGGAAATCAATCGTAAATGAATTTTAGCAATTAAAAAAGCTCCAGCTCCATCATCGAGGGAGGAGAGTGCAAAAACAATCCTCCTAACGTGCGAAAGATGAACGAGAACCGATGGCGATTTTGCATGAAATGTTAACACGGGAATTGATATTTCCAAACATGAAAGAAAAACCAGTGCAAACTGAATGCATTTCTGCCACACCTCATAGACAGACAAGTAATCTTCGTATGAACGAGAAAGAATTTAAGAGCATCATTATTCTTCACCTGTGAGAACCTGCAGGTTCGTGTAAACAATATTACCTGACATCATAAGCAATGACGTTACTCCAGCTGCACTCTGAGATACGGAAAATACCAGTTTTTACTAACTACCTAATTCTGTTTCAACATCGCTTAATTTGATATCATAAAATTGAGTAACGATTATTTAAGTTCTTGTGGTACGTCGTAATCATTGAAGACAAATTATGCGAAATTCAACGTGCATCTAATGACCGATTAAACTGTGGTAACGTTTTTTGCAGCTCATTTTAGATATTTTCTCATGCATAATGTGACCTGAGTACAGACCACTTTATTGAGTGCGGTGCCTAAATTTGCGGTCTCTGCCTAATGTTGGCTGACCGTAGAGGATTTCATCCTTCGTTTTCAGGCAGGAACACGGGCTTTATTTCGCGGCGATGACGGTCTCCGAATGCTGGGCCGACATTTAACT
>VOMN01024733.1:0-24658 GCA_014899125.1 Orchestia grillus
AATTTTACTGATTGAAAACCCGGTGTACCATGCTCTGTATGTGAACTAGATTGGAATAAAATATTTTTCTTTTTATTTCTTTCTTTCTTAAATAAGGTGACACAATAAGGACAGCCCTGAAACTTGATCCTTTAGTTACGTTTTTTTGAATGGAGATAAAAAATATATATTTATGACAGAACACATGAAAATATTTGTCTCTTTGAAGTGAAAGTGCTATTCAGTAATCAAAATGATGGTGGTTTAAAACAATGTAAACTATTTATAACCACAACTGTTATTCAAAAGATATTATATGGGATGGAATTCTTAAAAAATTACAATAGAATGTCTCGTATACAAGTATAGTTATTGTGGGTCTGATTAAGTTCTTTGTCTTTTAGGACATCCTATGAGACCACATGGTAATTGAGCGAACAAAAACATGGAAATAACTTTATGCATTTATCATTAACGTACATGAGACTTATCACGATAAGAATTTATTGATAGGAAAAGATATGATTTAAAATTAGGAATTTAATACAATCTAATCAATAGAGAATATGCATTTTGTAACATGTTCTGAATTAATTTACCCTCGTGCAAAGTGAAGGTTTTTCATCAGTTCCTTTGCCAATGAGACTACAAATAACTTGATAAAATAACTTGATGTATCTTGATAAAATATGAGATTCATAATTCATTTTGCACGATTAGAATGGGTTTTTCACACGAGTGGCAGAAGGCAATCAGTTCTAAGTTATAACATCATTGTAATGATAACTAAATTGTAATGTAATTTTAGAATAGTAAGGAAGTATACATTTAGTTCGGTCCTTAGTCTAATACTAATGATTGCCCGTGTGAGCAGAAACCAATTGTTTCAGGTCTCTATCACCTTTGTTACTCGTAGTTTTCTAAATGAAACTTTCGAGCGAATATTTGTAAAGACCAAAATGCTTAAGAATGTTAACGCATTTACATATAAATCATTTGTAAGTACATCGTATTCCGAATTACTCATCGACCCAATGACTCATTTTATAGAGTAAAATGAAAGTTTTTTTGTAAGTTTTATGCCACACTTCTATGCTATGCCATATTATATGTTGTATTTTATGAGCTGTAAATTATTTTTAGCGTTCCAGCGGGCAATAGATATGTACTTTTTCAGAATCCTAATAGGTTTCGATACCCTTAGGCCAATATATGATATAAGCTCTTTAAAGGTCGGATTTTTATTTGTAATAATTATCAGGAATTTCGATGAACTAGTTTCGTCAAACTGGCCATCACCGATTTCGATGCATGGAAGGAGTGAATTCCATTTATAGGAAAATAGTACGTACTTTGTTTTTTCGATATTATGCACATGTTATTGGAGTTAAACTACATTTTAACCTTTTGTAACTTTCCATTTATCCTATCTGCGTTTGTAATATTTGTAACATAATTCGCTATCATCAGAAAAAAGTACTAGTTTTTTTCTATGCGCATCTTATAAGAATCCGAAGATTTGTTGCCTTTACATCAAATCAGGAATGAGTGCTCGATAAGGAATATTAAAATTTCTTTTGAGTCATAAATTACAGCACTACTTTTAAGAGCAGTTTCATGAGTTGGAAAAAAACGTGGAGATCATTTCCCTGTGAGCTTGTTTCACTGTTGACAGAGACTTGTGGGCGTAACGAATGCAGACCCTTGTTTCAGCAAATAACTTTTTCTCCCGAAGAGTGAATCAATGCCAGAAATACAGTTATCATGTTATAGGAAAATTATTTTTCTCGCATTCAAGATAAAATTTAAACTACTTTTTTCAAAGTTCGGATTTCATGGTGTCAGTTCAGCGCTCTGTACCATAACTGTACCATAATCTGTGTAAATGTTTTCATTGGATTCACTCGTGATATAAAGAAAAATAATCAAATTAGTTGGATTTAAACTTGCATTCGCAAAAAAATCATTCTAATAATTCAAAGAAATAATAAATATGTGCTATATTTGCAGAACCATATATTCTGCAAATTTGTTTTTTTAAAGTGATGATAATGAATGGGTTATAAGATCAATCAATCATTTTGAGGCCTTTGATATGATTAACGCTGTTTTAAGAGACTGGAGGCGGTGTAGTAACCCTACTTTATTTAATTTTACAAATACAATTGCTTTTAGATAAGCAACTGGAAGTTTAAAGGTAGGAAGCTTTCGCATGTACGTAGAATGCATCAGTCTGTGGAAAAATAACTCATTCTGACCAGGGGATGACCTGGATATATGTATATGAGGATTCAGTTCGGTAATGAGTTACTTTAAGGGAACATGAGTCAGCACAGCAAATCTTGGAGTCGTGTTGCAGATGCTTGTGTAAGTGTAAAATGCTAGGGGTAGTTGAAGAGACATGTGCAGTTTAAAATATCTGTGTCCATACATTCAAAATTTGCACTAAAGGCAACTTCGAAGATTCGGATCCTCAATTGATCCCTGTAAAATTGATCCAATGCTAAGTCCAGTGATAAATAAAACTGACCGTACGTAGGGACTCGGCCTCAACTGTTTGCTTTCTCTCACGGACGCATGCTCGGGTCAACACGATGAGTGGTTCGCTGCCTCGAGTATTCCTGTTTTCAGCTGGCGTGTCCTGCTCTGGGATGAGATGCATTGCATCAAAAAAGAAAATATTAAGAAGTTTTCTCAGTGGGGTCACCACGTGACTACATGCGTTAGGAAATTTTAGGCTCGCTGAGCGGCACATCCTTGAAAGCAGGCATGCTTAATAGAGTCAATTCAAAAATCAACTAAGCCTCATTTCACCGGGATAAGTAAGCGTATTTAAGAGAAAGGGCTCAGAAAAATATTGAATTGATTGAAAATGAAAAAATACTGAACAACCTTTGCAATTATTTTCGCAGATCATCTTTGAGGAGCACATCTTCCTCAACAAGTAAAATTTGATTTTATGCTTTGAATATGAGCTCAACAATGGTTTGTCTGATTCTTTGAAACGATGTTCGAAGAAAATATTGAGAGGAAGCGCTTTTCTTCGACGGTGCGAGGGTGAGAATTCGGTTTTACCTGCGCACTAAGAAACGTAATTCGGAATTTCTGAGAGACACGTGCACGTCTATTTTTATTAGCAATTACTGCGCCCTTACGTTAGGATTGGCAAACAGTTAAACAGGCCATCAGAAAAGCAATATTGACCAAACCACTCCCTTTTAACAACCCTCGATGACACAAACAATTCACAAGCCCGTCATAACGGAGTCATGTGGAAGAGTCCGAAAAATTTAAAGTCACTCGCGAGGAATATGCGTTACGAATTTTCTGTGTATTGGAGCTGGGGTTTGCCGCGCATTAGGACGCCCCCTTGCTCCTCGCTGAGGTATAAATAGCGACCCTCTGGCTAGGGGCCCCGATGCACTGGCTGAGCGTAGCTACTGCAGTGCTCAGGTGCGTGCAGTGTCTGCCCTTCTTCGTCGGTGCGCCCCACTGAAACACTGCAGTTTTAGCTGCATCTTGACTCCGATACATCCTTCTGTACCGTGCTGAACTTAGTGCAGAATTCCAGATTTGTCGGTAAGTTTCAGTAAACACGGAGTGTCTGCAGACGAATTCACAGTTATTTTTCACACTATTGGTTTCATTCTTTACGAGGAAATGAAAAAAATATCTGATTAAACAATACGGTGACTAAATTGCGCTCCTTAACTTATTTAACTAATAAGTATTAATTACACTAAATATATTTCGCAACAAAGTCACATGTGGGGTCATTTTCATCTGGTTCGCGTACGTCAACTCTATTGTTATTAATTTGTCATTGATCGTAAAAATATAGAATTCAATAGCAGAACCTTAAAATTGATTTTGTTCTGCGCCGTGAAAAGCTACGAGGAAACATCAGGTGCCAAGAATAAATTACGATGTTTAGGTTAAGTTCAGAAGATAAAACTTGATCGATATTTGCAGCTCATTCTGAGTACACGTATGTATATGCGGAAAAGAAACTACGATGTTAAGGTTGAGTTCTAAAGCTAGAACTTGATCGCTATTTGCAGCTCATTGCTTAGAGAACTCAATTATTTAGATGATTTACAGTATGGTACCTGGAGATATTGACTCGCTCAACCAACAGCCGTGTGAACATCCGTTTTAAATGAATTAATCAAGTTTCAATTCGAGTAAACAATGTATGGATAACTAAAAAATAGTAACATTATTTTTTACAAACACAGCCAGGGAATTACGATCATCACTATGTTGCGTACTTCAACCTTTTAAATTAATACCTATATATAGAAATGATGAATATATACACTACATAAACGTGAAAAAATTCGTAGCCCACAGGACCAAACTTTTAGAGTACATCTCACAAGATGTAAAACGGGTAGAATAGTAAGATATCAGCTCTATGAAGTTGCACTAATATATTATTGCCTGTGATTTTGTTTAAAACTTTCGAATCCCATCCTACATTTTCTCACGAATCTCAGTGCATTAATTTGAGAGGATCGAAGTTGTCGTGGATGGTCTATCTTTATGTTATAGGTCTTATATTTCACGTACGGTTCGATGAGCTTCGTACAGTGAATATCATAAAATTTATAAGTCATCAAAATTCTAGAAAATACATCTGCTTAACATTTTGCCCTATTTCAAAAGAAGAAAACAGACAAGGGAATTTTTTACTCTGAGTTTAAAGCATTTATTCTTCTAGGTTTAGTGCTTAGGATATTTGTTACTGTAATCTCTCACCATTTCTGACAGTTGTCTTCCACGAAAACTTTTGAGTTTATAAAACTTACTCTAGCAAGAACAAAGTCTGCACCTCTATGCAACATTTCCTGGAAATGTATCAAACTCAGAGCCGGAATTTTGCCAAGCAAGTTCCAGTACGTCGAACTTGCGTTTATCGCTGAAGAAATGACTGCATTCAAGTGCACGACACATCTCACAATAAGGGCGTTAGTGCCAGCGAGTCTACGCTAGCGGAGTGTACGCTAATTACCTTGGTGTGCCACTCAACAAGGTCGCATCCGAAGCGGCTGGGCTAACCCACCGCGGCTGTTACCCCTTGCCGGATGTTGATAGTAAAATTGTTTTCATTTAAGTCGGTATCGCATATGAAGTTGGAAACTTAACTTCTATTTGAATAAAGTGAATAATCACAAGGCGTCGAGAAACTTGGGACGCTAAATGTTATCTGTGGGATCGATGGTGAAGGTTAAGATTAACAGGATAAAAGATGCCGCTCAACTCGGTAAAATACCACGAAAAATTTATTTTTCAGTATTTTTGATATTTTCAAGGTAAGGCATCAATATTTTTTTGAGTGTCCTTGTACAGAAAGGGATCATTTTCAATTTTTCGTTTCGACGTTCCGAGTCATCTGAAATTTTCGAAACATTATTTTTTCACCAAAGAATTTCACTGTTGCATTACAGCCTTGGAGAAATTAAAGGCTAGTCGAAAGACGGTTTTGAATTTACCTAGTCGGAGAGGAAACAATGCCGATGACTTCTAGGTCATCGCACCTAAACAGCGGCCTCACCTGGTCTTGGCTGATTAATCAATCAGTAAATGTTTTCACTTTAAGGAGGAGTATTGCAAAAAATAGTCACCTGATATCGAGTTGAGCGAACAAGCTCATATAATCTAGAAAATACTTGCAGGCGATCTGAATTTCTCGCAATACGAAAAATACTCAACAATCACGAATAAAGAAATTAAAAAGGAAATCAATCTAATTTTCAAGAAAGGGAATGAATGAATTTATTAAATATTGATGCAGAGTGGATGTCTACTGGTTCAAAATTTAGTCAAGATTTAAAAAAATTGCAGTTCATCTCAGATATAGAAGGAACTTTCACAAAAACACAGCAATTGAGGAAATCGGGGCATGTTTTAAGCCAGTCTTCAATCAGCGAGAGAGGACTTAAAGCTATGTCTGGTCGACTTTTAGTCTGAAAACATAACATACAAAGGGACCTCGGCCTCTCAATCAGGCCTTTTTTTCGTCCCTTGAATGACATTAGCATTTTTTTTGAATTCGTTAGGGAAGCATGTCCGTTTTCAGCCCGTCAGGGGCTAATCTTCATGTCAGAAACTGAGAGACGACGCTGCCGGTAGCGGGGTGGTCACGAGGCTGCTATTTGCGTCTGCGTCGATAGGGACGCGCGCTGCTGCAACACTAGGGCAACAAAGGCGGGATCAGCACGTGCAGTGGAGAAACTTGCAAGCTTTTGGCAGACATGCACTTTGCCCATCACCATTAACACAGTTAACAGATTCTACGTATCCCTTCCACCTGTATTGCTTGCCACATGCAAAAGAATTTAAATGTTTTTTGACGAACTTATTCCTAAATGTGTTTCGTAGATCTCTTCTAAGACTTCTTGCTGCTTTTATCGGATACAATTTTTAAAATAAGAACAATTATTTCATGAAAATGTCTTTTTTTCTAACGGGAGTTCTAGAAAGAATACTTACGTAATTGTGAAAGTTATTTTTTCAAGTTCAATATTCCAATGTCCCGTTCAGATTCAAATAGACTTCAACTCGAATATATGAAGTACTTGAAAACTCAAATTCATTGATCCGAATCTCTAACAGAATACGCTCGGCACATTTTTAATGAATAAACTTACAAACATCGTTAACGAGTCAAAGAAACTGTCTTGATTCACTATTGCAAATTCAGTCCTTCCATTCTGTCTGTTACAGGCACAGATGAAGTATTTCAATTTTGGTCCCAAGTTTTACTCCATCATTTACATTTATAGTAAAATTATTCATAGCGAAGGAGTAGAAAATAAACACGACTGAGGCAACTGACATATTTGTGTGGGTGGCGTTCTGAGGTGTGCGGCATGGGGCCGGCAACAACAAACATACTTCAACCCAAAACTGTCCTCTTCGTACACAAAGAGAGAGACCCATCAAATTGTAAGGCAACGAGTTGAACGAATAACTAGATTCAGTATTCGCGATTCAATATTGGCGTTACTTACTGCGTTGAACCACAATGTAGAGATTCTAACGGTAAAAAATTGCAGAAATTTACTCCCTAAGCATTCTTGTTTTGCAGCGTTCCTTCCCTCGAAAACGAGGGCGCTGAACACGTGACAGCTTGGAGCATTGCACGCGTAAGATGCAATAATTTCCCGTGAGTGTAGTGCACTCGACACTGGCTCTCCGCCAAGCACTTGCCCTCATCCTTGCTCTCTGCACCTCGGTCTCAGTGCCTCAGCAGACTCGTCACCTGATTACAACTTCGTCTCGTCCACTCTGTTCGTTCACGAATTGTATTCCATTGGGATTTGTAGATTACAGTGGACCTCACTTCTCGAGTGCATTATTGTGCCGATAGCTCAATTGGTAAATCCAGATCTACTACATTTGCAGTTTTGAAAAGTAACTTTACTTCTAGCGTTCATGTGCCGTTGGTAGAAATCTGATAGTAGATTAGATCGTATGAAATTATAGAATAGTGATGCATGTTGTTTAGATGCTTTTGTCTGTTTAAAGAAATTGATCAAGTTTTGTAAGAACCTTCTTATCTTAGGGTTCTGTCAAGTATTGGAACTAGTTAGACGACTCGTCGTAAGTATATTTCTCTATAAAGCTAATTTGTAAATAAACTGTTCTAGGCAGCTATTTTAAGGACGAGGAGCAAAACTAACACCACATGTAACTACGCTTTGTAAAGCGTGGAATCCAAAGTGGGGAATATTCTACTGTACAATAATAACTCTCGCTTCGTAAATTCAGTGTTTTATTGAGAGATGAAGCAGATATAGAGTTGAACTTTTGTTAAATTTCGTTGTTAATCGCTGCTCTTATATGCGCAGTGTCGCATGCAGTCTAACGTTGGTCAAGACAGGACGATCTGAGGTCGTTGTCATCTCTTACGACAGCGCTAACTTTTGTGAAATTTGTGAAAAAAAACCCTTTGCTCTGCTGATTTTCCTATACTCTAACTGAAGAGTAATTTTTGATGACTGAAATTGGTATGTGGACGTCAGGATGCGTACTTTTTCATGAACATTTGTCGTCTTTTTAACTTGCTCGACTTGGAACATTATTTTTCGACATTATTTTCACTGCTGCATTACAACATCGTTGCTTTAAAATTTATTCATTTTGAATAACCTCGCACAACAGTGCACCGCACGACTTAGATGTGTGTGAGCCTTTTGCAATAGTAATTATTGAATTCATGAGGTGAGACTTGAGGCTTTACCTTTAAAATTAATTTTGGTTCGAATATTCATTTAATTTAATACATTTTTCAAAATTAATTTTTAATTAATGCTACATTAATTCATTTTGAATACGAGACATTTCAACTCGAGTCTAAAGAGGATGAATACCCGTCAAATTTACGAGAGCTTTCGACAAATACAATATGACTAAAGTCTTTAGTTGCAGGGTCCTTAACACCCACAGTTTCGTTTCTTGAAATGACTGTTTTATATCTTTCAAGGCACCAGATCTGGTCGTGGGTAAGAAAAAATTGAACTGAAAGTCTCGTGAAGTTTACTTTCTTGTTCGTCACTGCACAAACGCTTGAGGTAGACGAGCTCTTTTTGCTCTCTATTAACAAAGTGACAAGGTTTGCATAAAAACTACTACGGATTCTGGTACTCTTTATTCCATCGCAACAGGATTTTAAAGGCGAAGGTTGCATTTTATTTTTGAGAATTTCTTGCTACAGTATCGGTTTGTGAGGCATAGCTACACAATAGTCACGGAGGTGAAAGAAGGTCTGGCTACCAAAATTTCTTGTGAATTTATACAAAAATTAAAAATCAGAATGGAAAGGGTAATATTTGAAAAGATGCTTTAAAGTAATTTTATCATAATTCTTATACTTTGATACATTTTTCTCGCGGATCTTTGCTACTGCCCTAATGTGCTTAAAAAATAAAAAATCTCAATCAAGCATGTAACTTTCTTCACTATGCTAAAATAAATTCATTTTCCGTGTTGTCACAAAATTTGCTTTCGAGTATCCGTACGTTGATGAAGTGGAATTTAAAAGAAATACCTTGCTGCCTCGACACGAGTTTCGGGCATAAAAGCTCCTCTTCATCTCGGCCGCTGAAGTTTACACCGAAAGAAACGAAGGTGGACCAGCCAAGTTTTGGTGGTAGTCTGTTTCTCGCACAAAATAACAGTCAGGCGTTGGTCATTTACTTTGAAGTCGATGGTTGAAGTCACTTCTATTGTGTTTCACAAGCTGAAAAATAGAGCAATTGTCGTTGTCTCGTTTTATAGAACAAAGGAATCACTTTGTACTGATGTAGTCCATGGTAAAAGTTTTCGGCCTTCCTAAAGATGCTTGTTTTTAAAGTGTATGGTAGAAATCGAAAATTTCTGAAACTGACTCAATTTTCAGGTTGTCTCTCCTCCCAATTTTAAGCCAATAAAAAATAAGTCATGGCAGATGATTCAGATTCGAATGATTTATTGAATACGCAAAGTATTTTCGTTGAAGAAGATGCGATACACAATGAGTGCTCTCAAGATTCAAGACACTCATCATCCCCGTCTTCGAGCGCTTCCCATGTAAATGAAGACAGAAGTAGTTCAGTTATTTCTCAAGAAGGGTGCCATAGTTCACATACGTTGACACAGTTGTCTGTAAGGAGCAGAGAGTCTTTCGAGCAGCAAGATGAAAGCTCTGAGAGTGAAGATGAAGAGGACGAAGAAGGTGAAGATCCTACTCTGAGAACAGCCTTGTTCGTCACCATATATTCAGACAAGTCGTCGAACGTTGGGAGTAATTTGGGAATCGATCTACCTTCTGAAAATTCATCTACTAATGCTGAAGAAATTGAACGAGAAGAAAGCTCTAGTAGCCCTGTAAACGGAGACTCGAGTTCACGTAGTTCAAGGCACCGGAGGTTAAACTCAAAAGGAAGTAACAGTGATACAAATGAGAGTGTGCTCGATGTTAGAGAAGCCAACGTACAAAGTGAAGAGCAATGTGACGGTCAAGACGTTACTGGCACAGAGGAGTCCATTCAGAGGCCCGTTGTGTTGCGGAGACAGACAAGTTTCCAGAGAGAACTCGCCGACGCCATTGTGAGACTGGCCCCTTTGGAAGAACTCGAGGTCAGATTACGCTTTACTGTTTCTTGGTACTTAAGAATATTTTCTTCTATAATTCACTAACAATAAGAAGAAGAGGAATATGAATTAAGTTGTGTCATGAATACATACCTTCCGTATCAAGGGAATACGACTTTCAATAAATTTCATGTTTAAGAAATTCTCAATCAGAGAAATTCCATTCTCTGTCCAAAATTTTTACGTAATATGAAGAATCTGAAGTCATGTTCGCATAAATATAACGTATCTAATATCATGGTTCAATTGAAAACATTTTTTTTGTACGTAAATTTTACTGTCTCGATAAATTTAAAGTGAAATATACTTTAATTCGTTGGTAACTATGGGTGATATTTAAAAATCATGAGCAACAATGGACTTGACCAGCAATAGTAAATTTACTTCAAACATTTGATTGATGCTGTCATGAAGACTTCATGAATCGAAAACTTAATGTATTATTTTTCTATAATTGATGGCCATTCGTGTCCAGTTCCTCCTGCGATGTGGAGCGAAGGTGGGGGAGCCCGTGACACAGGGGCTCACGCCTCTGCACTACGCAGTGTGGCAGCGCTACCCGGAGGCCGCTGAGCTTCTCATTAGGGAAGGTGAGCTTGTGCGTCGTCATGTGTTAACACATTCAATGACATCGTTGATAAACCCTCAAATTTTCTTACCTATAGAGGTAACTCATGGCTGAAAATATTTCGACAAATGATAGTTAACTGAGGAGGGAAATTTAACTGCAATTATTTCATCTTCAAATCTGTGAAATACCACTTGGGTAAAATGCGATATGAAGCTAATTCGTTTGCCTATATTTTGAGCTAATGATTTTCTCTAAATGATTTTCTAGTTCCTGTTCATTTTTAACCGTTTCAAAATAATTGTAAATTTTGTTCACGCCTTATTTTTTTCAAAGTTGTGAAATTCTTATATAAATGCCTTTAAAACATGATGCATTTAAAAATACCGTCAACTATTTTATACCAAAACTTGAAAATAGAACTATCTTGAAACCTTGATTACCTAAAAATTAAGGAAACACAACTAAAACAAATTTATTTAATTTCTTAGTTCTTTAGCGGAACTTTACTCTACTTCTTAGCACAAAATTACAAATATAGCGATGAAATTTTATTAGTTTACGTGCCAACACCTGTGCTCTCCTGCCTTAATTAGGGTGCGATCTGAATGCACGTGACGACATTGGCTACACGCCGCTACACCTGTGCGCTGAGCACGGCTACCTGGACATGATGCACATACTCCTCAAGCACAACGCTCAGGTCAACATCAACAAGGTCCTCGATGACGACCTCTACCCAATTGATGCTGTCGATGAACCTCTTCGACTTGCCCTCAAGGTAAATTATGGTGTCCTAAATGGCACTAATGAATGTGTGAAACTGAAATTTTTGGCAATTGTGTGTTTAACTGAGGATGAATTAAATGTTGTTTCATTCAGTTATCGTTTTTAGAGTTAAGGAAAGTTTGTCCTCTAAGATATATATCCTTTTATGAATAGAATTAAAACTATTTTAATTGTTATCGAAATTTTTTTTCAGAATCGATCATTCTGATCACTTTTTAGTTTTCTAAAATGCGCTCAAAGTGTCTCAATGAAATTCCAGCTTGATATTATTTTTTTAAACACCTCTTCATCTCATTAACCACAGTCTTTTCTAGTACTTCTTTAATCTGACGAGTTTTCATCATGAATTACGCATGATTGCAGCATGACCAGATAGAAGCGGCTCGCGTGCTGCTGGAGAACCACGCTGACCCTAACAGCCGCTACTTCTTCGGGTCCGAGATCAACCTCGTGAGCCCCCTCAAGACAGAGCTGCTGGAGCTCCTGCTGAGCTGGGGAGCTCGCCCTGACACAAGGGATAGATATGGCTTCACCCCCATCATGAAGGCGTGCCATGTGCAGCAGGTATGGGACTTTTTATAATTACTAGTAAACCAGTGACCTCGCCCCTGACGATAAGTTGTCTGTATATCATCTCCAGCCCTCCAAGCCGTTTGTAAGAAAGGTAAGGCGAAAAAAGAGGTAGAAGAGCAGTCATGACTCGTGATAAAACTTAGTCGTATTTTTTAGAATAAAGTATTAACTGTGAATTTGCTACGCCCATACTCGTGTTGTCAATTATATTGTACGCTAATACATGATATGACTCATGCTATATTGGCAGAATTGTGAAATAAACAAGTAAGAAAATTCGAGAATAATATGAAAAAAAAGCTGAAAGCGGTTCATTAAGCGATTGTGAGAATAATGCTACAATTGTGGCTGACTTTTTTTGAAATTTAAATGAAACCGAATAACGAGGAGTGATTTTTGGACATATTTTGCGAGGGTGCGAGTAAGTGAAATGCTACTTTAGTTTTCCGTAGACTTAAGCGGATGGATTCATCAAGTGGAACCTTTCATGGGAGTATTGCGATATGCAGTAAAAATATTTGCCACTTGAGTCAAGTAAATCTGACCTAAATGATTTTACAAGTCTCTCGGAGAAGTATTGGAATATCTCATCCGGTATTAACGTAGCAGTAATGAGCTATTTCACTGAATCAATGAAGTTAACGTGTTCATTATTATAATTGCATGGTAAATGTAAACTTTGCGCTGAACATATTCGTTTTTCAAAGAATTAATCATTTTTTCATCATTTTTTGTATATTATCTTCCCATTTTATTTTAGGAAGCTGAAGAGGCCCTGGAAGAACAGGACACCATCTCCGGCCAGGACGTGCTGCGACACTTCGCTCAGACTCTTAAGGTTGGTTATACGACCCATCAAACTGATTCATGTTGCTACTTAATGAACTATTGTAGCAAATATATTGAGCAATCGGGTGAGCCAATACCTTACACTAAATCGTAAACCGTTTTGTAAATTTACCAATCAGCAATGATTACCTTAAGTGCCTTCGATGTAGTTTGGGCACCCCATTCCGGGCCACACTTGTGAGCCGCCATCTTAGAAATGTCGTGCTTATGTAGTTACCTTTCACAGAGAGGGTCCTTCGTCTGGGGTATTGAAGCTAGAATCTCTTAACTTGGAAGCAAGCTCGCTATCACTTTCTCTACCGAGCATTAACTTAGGTTTTTGCTCTAATTTCTTATTGTACCGTCATGTTTGTATAAAACACAAATTCACTGACTTTAGAGAAAGAGTGCACACGTAATGGAACATTAGTAATAGATTTTTTTGGGGAAATGTTTCAATAATTTCTATTCATAATTTTTCTCTTAGAACCCTTATCATTTTTGAGTACTTATGAGACGAGCTGCCCAAATTCTTGCAGTTAAGGTGCGAGTTGGACAGTTGGCAAGCTTTATGCGCTATAGTTTCACAATTTTGTCGATGTAGTCAGTTATATTTTAAATAACTACTTTTCAGTATGGATGGACGTAGTCAGATAAAATGCTAGTGTTAAAGCTATAGCATTAAAGACTGCACACTTGTCACAGATCGAAAATTTACCAATCGAGTAAAATCCCACAAAACAAATAAGCTGAGACGACTGCCTCGCTTAACTGAGTCCATACTCCATTCATGCCGAGCAATTTCCATGTCGAATTTCCTTGCTGATGCCGAGCGATGTCCAGGGCATCGAGTCGGTGCTGGTGCTCATCTCTCACGGCGCGGACATCAACATGCGCACTGACGCTCGGCACGAGTTCCGCTCTGTGCTGCACTACGCTATCCTCTCCGGGTCCAGCCCCATCGTGAACCTGCTCCTCAAACAGGGGGCCAAGGTAAACTTCGAGCCGGAGTACAACCGAGCTTCTCCTCTGCACCTTGCTGTGCTCAAGGGCGATCTCAATATCATCAATATGTTGCTGGATGCTGGTGAGTTAGCCTGGTGCTTAATACTACATGCATGAGGGTTTGAGGGTCGATTGTAGTCCACCTGAACACCTTATTTCTTGATAATTATTACGAAAAGTCCCTTATGAGATGAGTGAGACCACGTTATTGGATGTTGGTTAGTTGCCTAGTTTTTCGATGTTATCAACTTTTTGCTGGATGAAAAGGAATTAATCTCTCCTAATATTTTTGGACGTCATGCGAGAGGAGATGATTTTTAAAGCACCAGAATATTATTTCGTTCTAACAAGGATAATTCTTTACTATGAGTTTTGTGATGCGTCGTGATATGGTCAAAGCTTTTCTAGCAGTCCTTACAAGCAGCTGTTTTCGTTATTCATGTATAACATCAAACGACAAATGTAATGCCCGAAAGTATCTTTATTCACCAACATATACTTGTTGCCAAGAGAAGAGAGTTCGTCAGAGCTTCGGTGAGAGCGATGCGAACACTAGATGAAAACGAAATTTCCACTCATACATATATTTCAAATTAAACACTAATTGAAAAATTTGAAATACTTTTCATATTTTAGCGTCATTTTATTATTAAATTAGGACTATTGTCCACAAGTGCTTATTTTAGAGTATAATTATTCATTTTGAAAAACCTCTGTTTTGTCACATAAAACACTATTTTATTTTCTGACTATTTCAGTGAATAACCCAGTTAATCACGATTTATAAAGTCACACTCTTTTTCCTGAGTCAGATATTACAACCTACCTCATTCCTGACACAATGACGCGTCACAGAAGTGAGATGAGATTGAAAAGCCATTTTACATGTTGCTTACTGTGCGTCAGACGCTCGCATCAACATCACGACGCCGACGGTCGGGAGCCCCCTGCACGTGGCGTGCAGCGAGTCCATACCTAACAGGCTGGAGGTGCTCCAAGTGCTGCTGTCCAGGGGCGCCGACCCCAACATTGTGGTCAGGAATGAGGCCGGCAGGCCCCTGAAACCTCCCCTCGGCGAGTACCTCGCCAGCTCTACCGAGCACGACATCGAGGTCGTCAAGCTCATGCTGCGTTACGGCTCTCAGGTCTGTCAATAGTTCTCGAACCTTACGAAAAATTTAGCGAATTTACTGAACTTGTACGTGAAAAGATAAAAGTATTTAATTATATTTGATACCTGCATTGGGTATCTTAACTCGGAAATTTGATTGAGGTGATCGTGAGGAAATATCACCCAGGATTCTCACAATTTACGATTTGCAGTGCACCGATAGCTGAAGAACTTAATGGCCTAACGGTAGGCTCAAAAAATAACTTTTTATAAAACTTCTAAATGCTTAGTTTTAGATAATCCTTGACCTTCCAGTTATGATTAACATAAGAATGACAATGCAAATTAATAGTGATATAACATACGTAGTGTCTTACTTTATGAATTGTCCTGTTTTCATTCAAGAAAAGAACATTCAAATAGTGTTTATGGTGCAATTTTCAGAAGATTCTGTTTTCAATTCATATATATCTGTGAGGCAAAAAAAAGGATGCAAACCTGAAAAAAGTTTTACTAGACGCAAAGAATTTTGTTACTTTCTCCTATGTAAAACAGCATTTCTTTTTGGAATATTCATGCAGCATATGAATGTAAGTAATAATACGACAAACTTTATATTTATCGTCTTGTGGGTATCCATTTATTCACGCACTGAAGGAATAAGATAGGAGAAATTTTACGGTTGCAGAATCTCTGGTTCGTATTCCTTATCCGCTAGACTATGCATACATATATGCCAGAGAACGCTGTCCATAATCGTGATATGAAAAATTATCTTATTTCACATGGAATTTACAGTTTTGACGGCGTGAAGATTCTAGTATACTCATATTGTACCTGACAACGTAGGTGGTGATGCAGCCTCCTCAGCAGTGCCCCCTGGGCATGGTCAACTGCCTCTACACAGTGGCCAAGAACAGAGAGGTGATGGTCGAGTTGTTGGAGGCCGCAGAACGTTTTGACGTGCCCCTCATCAGGAAGACCCCGCTGCTAGTACCCTCTGTGCACCGGGACTTTTTCCTGGAGGTTGCGTCGTCCCCGCCCTCCATGCGCCATTTGGCCAGGGTCCACATACGGAAGGTGAGCTACAGACTCAAGTCTCACTGAAATGTAGATGTCCTCATACGGAAGGTGAGCTACAGACTCAAGTCTCACTGAAATGTAAATGCTCGAATTAGTATACTTGGCAACACGATGAAATTTTAACCTAACGCGTGTCCAAAGTAATCTTAGCCAGCACTCGGGCGTATGCATAACCGTTATTGATGCCATTATAGGGGAAGATAGAACTAATCTTCTCAATACGTTCCTAAAATGACAGGAAATTGCAATTTTCCCATTGAAGAACATCATGGATACCTGTTTGATCAGCATGGGATCCCGAAAAAGATATTATGCATAATGCAATATTCTGTGTCTCGCAAAAAAGTGCAAGGATCGAATTTTGATCACCAAAGTATTAACCAAAGACTATTTGCCAGACAAAGGCCTGGCGTTGCCTGCGCTCTTTACTAGACACATGATGTTTACGTAATGTTTTAGTTAGAATAGATCCAGCTTAAATATTTCTGCCTTCCATTGGAGATTTATGTAAATAATAGCATAGTAATAAGTTTACTAAACGGAGATAGATTAGTTGGGTTTCGAAGGATTTTAATGCGAGCAAAATTTTCCTATTTCATTTTATGTTTCTCTTTTATTTTTGTATCAACTTTTACTGCGCAGCTGCTTTTTCATTTTCGTTGTTTATGTGTTATTTGAGAATGATATTCGTATTCATGAAAACAATACATATTCACGATTAATGGTAGGTTAACGCAAAGCTTGAAAAATAATAGGTAATTATAAAAAATTATTATTAGCTTCGAATTAGAAGTTTCCGTTATCAAAGAAGTCACTTTACATACACTAAGCTCTGAGGCCAACAGTTAATTTATTTACCGTCTGTAACACCCTGACGAGACTTTTGTAGGTATCCCTGGTCTGCTGTTACGAGACTTATTTTCCGCTAAAAATGTAATTTCAGGAGTAAAATTCAATTGATTGAAAATGTCCTCTAATTGTAGGTGCATTATGCACATTGTACGATGTAAAAAAATGTGACGTGCCTCTCATTTTTGCTATTTGAATGTTAGGCGTTGTCACAGTTAGGCGTTGTCACAGTTAGGCGTTGTCACAGTTAGGCGTTGACATAGTTAGGCGTTGTCACTGTTAGGCGTTGTCACAGGCGTTGTCACAGTTAGGCGTTGTCACAGGCGTTGTCACAGTTAGGCGTTGTCACAGGCGTTGTCACTGTTAGGTGTTGTCATAGTTAGGCGTTGTTTACAGTTAAGCATTTCAAAGTTAGGCGTTTTCACAGTTAAGCGTTGTTTACAGTTAGACGTTGTCACAGTTAGGCCTCGTCACAGGTGTTGTCACAGTTGAGCAACTTTAAATAAATGTTTGAAAACACGAGTGAATTGTAATTTTTTTGGATACAGATATACTGATTGAAAGGCACAAAGAGCAACAACTCTGAAAATAGTTGTCAAATGAAATATCAACTGTATTGTTATTGTTCAAAATTTCTCTATTTCTATAATTTAGTACGTTGTGCTGTTCAAACAGTTTTAATCTTCACGTTGTTGGTTCTCTCTTCTTTGCCAAAAATGAGCAGAGGCTCTAGACGTCTAGATTGGAATTAGGATTTTTCACTTCGACATTCCTCACTCTTGGTCTAGTTTCCAGGGAACTCGTATGCGTGAACTCCAGTGTCGCTAAGTTTTATGGGCGTAGTTTATTTGTCAAGAAGTGAGGCAGCAGTCTGACCTACTGCGAACAGTACAACCCCAAAAGGTAGTCTATGCAAACCTGAATAAATTTCATTTACGATATGCTCATATTTTTATATTGTATGAATTTTTTTTGCAGATGATGGGGCACCACAAGCCTTCCGCAGTTGAAAGTCTCGCTCTTCCTGATCTGCTGAAAAAATATCTTTTGTACGAAGTGAATTAGATTCTCATTTTAACGTCATTAGTTTAATCGTGTCGTCCAGTCTTACTTATCATACTGTTATGATCACGAGGGTACACAGTGTAAAGAGACTGTAAAATAAAATATATATTTGATCGTAGTTGAGTTTGGGTTCTGAAAATTTCCACGGTAAGTTGAGATTAGTGAGGTGCCTGTGGCTATTTTTAACATTGCTTTTCAAGAGAGCATGGGAGTTTCATAGTGCGGCTGTGAAGCAAGTTTTACATCCTCCCCTTCAATGGTCGTAGGGAAATTTGTCCAGTGAGTTCAACGAGCAATCACTGTTTTCTTGGCTTTTTGGCGCATAAGAAGTGAGTTGAATATTCTCAAGAAACTATGCATTATTTTTTTGCAAATTTTTGTAAAAGTAGAAATGTTGATAGTTTGGAAACCTGATGGAGAGCATTAGGAGATTTTTAGTACTTTGTTTGACTGCTCTACAATGTTTTATACTTATCGTCTTAACGACTTAGCTTTGGTTACGGTTTCTGGAAGTGCTGGATGCTTGAGGGGCGTCTCGTCCCTGATACATGAGGAGACCTATGGCTCCCATGGTAAATTATTATTGCAATGCCAATGCACAATTTAATAGTTATAGCTCTTTTAAGGTTCAACGCTTTTAACTTCATTTTTTTACAATGAAGTGAGAGAAATACAATCATTAGACTTTGCTTGCTATATTAAATAGTCGGATTTGAGCACGAGCATGAAGCTAGCAGCACTTCTTTGGAAATAATTTCAATGAGAATTGCCAACTAATTTGAACACATACATGTTGAGCCCAGTATTTGTGTTACAACAGTTGGTTAGTGTTACTATCACTCTCATAGTCCTAATCGATTTTTCATTGTTGTGATGCACTATGGACAGCGTCTGAAAAATATAATGAATGCAATAACGCTTCGTTCTAGAGAAAAGCATCGTCTCGGGTACGGGTAACACTGATACGCGGCCAAAAATGAAGTGGAAAGTTTATTCATCATCACATGCACTTTAAAAAAATGCTTGTACCTGTCAAAATGAAGAACAAAAACGTTAAATGTTGATAACCCTGGAAATAACTTGTGATGGAAAAGCTTTTCATTCACATTGACCTATGTAATCGTACCATTGTGTCTTTTGTTTGAAGAATGGTGGCTTCTATATCAAGCCATAGAGCTTTCAAAGTTCTGTTTCGAAGTATCAATGAATTTTTTCGATTATGGTAGAGTAAAGAATGATTCAGAAAAGTACATGAATGTTACGTCAATCAGGTCAAGAATTTTCCAGGGTGCAGCTGTCGAAAGAGTTTGCGTTCAAAGTTCAACCTCCCATACCAGCGGCAAAAACACGGCTCTGGATTATTTCCAGCTGAACAAATTATATCAATTTATTGCGTCATTGAAACTTTTTTAATAAAACATAGTATAGCGTATGTTAGAAACTAGGCTAATTTATATCCCCTCATTGTTATTTTGTACTACTGAGCTGTTTTTGGAAATGTTGTTGATTGACTATAAATAATTTAGCGCCTACCTTTAGATATTTTATAATACAGGGATTCCTACAACGAATGATATACAAGCTAACAAAGTTCAATTTGTTTTTTTACCTCTTCCTACCTTGAAATTTTGAATTGTTGGCGCGGACACGTTTCTCAGCGGATGTCCTTGGCTTCGCGCCGGTGATGCAGAAATTTGCAACGTAATATTTGAACCGAGATTGCTGCAGAGAGCCTAGACTTCGTAATGGAATCTTAATAAAATTTTATTTAATTCATGATACAATTTAGAAAAATATCTGATACGAAATTATTACAACAAACTCACGTATAACATAAAAAAAACACTGAGAATTTTAAAAACACAAATCCAGGTTGAACACGTTAAATTTTTTAAAAGGGATGCTATAACTCGTTATTTAATATTTAAAAACACGTCCCGAAAAGTATAGATGTCTGTGCAATGTTGAAAAAATTATAAAGATTACTTTTATGTTCACTACGAAGCCAAAATATTTGTCGTGTATTAGAGGTAACTTTATACTAAGAAACGCCTTTTATTTGCGTGAAGTGAAAGTTATGTAGAAATTAACTTCTCTACACGAGTGAAAATAATAATATAATGGCAACATAGTAAGATTCTAGCAATTAAAAAAACGGCTTATACATATGAGTTTAGGGCTCAAGTCAAAATTAAATTCTTTGTCTGTATCACAAAAACGTACGTTGGAATAATTCAAATTTTTTCCTTCAACTTTTTATGTTACCGTAAAAAAATTATCTGAATACAATTTGAAAGAATTATTTTGTTACTCAACAATGCAAGGAAATATTTTTATTAAATGATGTTAATTTTTTCGTAGATTTTTCATAAATATATTTTAGAAATTATTAAGTACACTGTCAGAAATAAAGTCTTGGTGCATTTTGTTCAAGGAAGTCATGCCGATGTGCTTGTTTATTTAAATGATTTTGTCACAGAAGTACTTTGCAACTTTCAGTAAAGATCAAAATCCTCATCCCATCTCTACGAAGGATCCTGATTTCGAATAAATTGTATTTTCACAGTGCTTTGCCAACTTCAGACTGGAAGAATTTGCTAATCGATCAGATAGACGAAGTTCTGGCTAAAATCCCTTACTTAGTGTCTAGTTCTAAACGCTGGATCTGCTGTTTCGATTTGAGTACCCATTCAGTCCCTACTATAAAATATTTTGGAATATTTTTATGTCCGATCAATTTTGGTAAGCGACAGCCGGATGAGTCACTCCCATTAGAGAAAGCCTTCGAGTTATGTCGGACGGGAACACACACGCAGAAGACGGGAACACATGCAAACGACGGAACACACGCAGAAGACGGGAACACACGCAGAAGACGGGAACACACGCGAAAGAGAGAGGCTCTCGCGGCTGAGGGCCTGGCTGGCCTTTCCGCCGACGCCTTAAATCCCTTGTGTAAACTAATTTTTCCAATGGTGCCCCAAACTAACATATTAATTTACTCTCTGTCATCTCATCGAATTTTTTTCCACCCTTCCTCAAATTCCGTTTTACCATAAATGAAGAAATCTCGCACCCCTTTCACACCCTGCTGAAGATAGGGTTGCAAATCCAGTAAAACTCTTCGATTCTAATGTGGATAATCATCTCCAGGAAGTCATCCCCGTTTTTCTCTGTCGTGTGTCATTCGAACCTCTTTCAGGTCCCTCAGGTTAATCAATCAACGTGAATTCTACTATCCATAGCACCGAAAAGGATACACGTTCACTCTGAAAAGTAATCATGATAAAATAGGTAAAAATAAAAGAGACTAATTGTACAAGTTTGCCTCATGTGTAGAAAACTCAAGTACAGTTCCGAAAACTGATGTGCTCGCTATTATCTATATTTAAAATCTTAAAGTGTGTACAAAGTTTCCATGAATTTCGCAGCATTAAAATATGTTCAAAAGTCGCATAAGGTATACCTTTCCGTTTTCCTCTAAAAGTTCTACCAATAAAAATGTCATTAATTTGATATTTAGAGTAGGAATGAAGAAGGACTAGCCTTACGTTTTTCCTAAAATATCCCAGTAATAAAACTGTCAATAGTTTATGATTTATGTCCTGGAACAACAATTTTTGAAAGATTAAATACGTTTGAACTCAGATTTCTTTTAGAGAATCTATAGAACTGAAACTTTTGTAGGAGACAAATTTTGGATTGGAAGTCTTAAGCGTGTGAAAGTTTGTAATTTTTGCTAACGACTCGCTGAGATTTGCGTGCTTATGAGCGTACTGGACTAGAGCCGACAAACCCGCAGAACTCCTAAAAATAACTTTTCCAAGTTTATCAGGAACAAACTTGTGGTGTCAGAATAGTAAATTTAATCTTTTCACAACCTTGATAATTGCGTATGTGCATACATACTAATGATTTTAAGATCAGCTGTAGAAAAAACAAATTATAATCTCTGCTAGCGCTGCTTAGGACACTATTAACAGCTAGAGAGCGACTCAGACTTTTCCAGAGCACTGTGCCTCTAAATACGTTTTACAGAGGTCACGAAACAAGGTCTCCCCGAGCACTGCGTAGGACAATTTCAATCTTATGTTCGACATTTGTGTCGCTGAATGAGACGCGCTTTCCAGACCCGGCCATATTTGATCTTGAAATAAATACCCGAGCTAACAGTGATCATAGCTTTACTACCCATTCCAACTTTTCTCCCCCATCGCTAAATTTATGAAAAAAATAATAAAAAACTTGGGCGAGCAAAATTATTGATAATTATAGATGTTCGGAAAAAAACTATGCTGGGTATATTTGATTTCGCTATTATAAAATATTGTCTTATTTAAAAAATTATGCATTTTACTCATAATGAATTAATTGCAGAGTATATGAGCAGTTACTCGGCAGTAATTTATGCATACTCTCGTGTAAAGTAGCATCAGAAAGAGCTTACTGCTGACAAAAAATTGATTTTTTCAATAAAACACGGTGTATTCATTTCAGTATATTCATAAACAATACTGCATACAAATTATATCAAACTTGCAAAACTAGATCAAAAAGAGCTACCATAATACAGCCATACGCACGTGACTCCCATTTGCACAAAAATAAATAAAGGTATACTCACTCCATTCTTTCAAAGATACATAATGATCTAAAGTAATGGCAAACAAGATACGTTTAAAGCTCTACCCAAAGACACAAAGAAATATTACAAATAATGATAGTATCTCAGGTTTCTTGAGAAAATTTTCGCTTGTCATTTTCATGTCTTAAAACTCGAATTGTTTTGTTTTCTTTCACGAAGTTAGAAACGGAAATTTTATGATACAATGTACTTAATCTAGTTTTCTAACCTATTTAAAAATATATGAAAAACAAGATGTAAAGGATGTCACTTCTCAACATTAAAGTTGAAAACTTTATGTATAATTTCACTCCTCGCCAAAATCTAACACTTTTGATGCATAGGTCTCAAATTTTCTACGTTGCACTAATAAACTATTTTTCGGCATCAACAAATTTCGTAGCATTTTACAATGAAGTTAATTTATCTTTTAGCAAATGACTATATCAAAGCGTACAGAAAAATATTTTTCGCAGCTACGGGAGCGCAGAAATAAAATAGACTCGTGAACTAGAAGTGGAAAGGCCATGCTTACATGTCGAGGCGGCGATGATGTGAAAATGAAGTGAAACAAAACCAAGGTGATCTGGCGAATCGAGAATGCCAAGGAACACCGATCAGTCTGCTTGAGAGCAAGACAACAAATAAAACACAGTTTGGAAGTGTGAACGGACAAGTAACTACTGGCTCAGAACAAGTGCGTTCGAACGGGAAACAAAGGAAAACGGGAATAATAGGCACAGCAGGAAAAATAGTCAAAAACGACCCGGATATGAATCATAAATGCTTACCATTAATGCAAACCAGCAAGTTTATTTGAATAAAATTCTGCAGAGGTTCTAAACATATGAAACTCTCATAACACTCAATCAACGTGTATAAACCTAAATTCGTAAAAGAACTTCATTAGTTTATTAATTGTAGTTTTGTCTCTGATAGAAGAATGGATCGTGCAACGGAAAAAATTACTAGTTTTTCCACTATGCCTTTTTGACAAGTTGGCGACGTTAAACACACCTTGAAACCACAGTGCAATCGGATGAAAATAAGCCTTCTGTGGCCTGGCTTCATTAGTCAAGCATGTGCTTGCAGTTCTTGGGGCGCCCATTACGCGTACAACTAGAATACCGTTTTCATCTATCTTCGCAAAATTCGAAAGTGAACAGACTGAAAATTGGGCTAGCCATAAAATATCAAGAAAACCAAATCTTACACGTATAAACTAACGAACATGGAGGAAAATATATACTATTGTCCCTAACTTATGTAGAAAGATCCCAAAATATGCTTTACAAATGAGGTCCAGATCAAATTCAAAATTCAAACAACGTAAGAGACCTTTTGAGAATACGTTTAGAGGAACTCTTCGATCACGATTGAGAGTGAAAAATTGGGACGTCTGACAAAGTACCCAAAACCAATTGTTGCTCCTAAATGAAGTTATGAGAAGAATTAAATTTGCGCAGATAGTGAATATTTTATCTTAGTGAACACCGTGACGAGAATGAATGATCAAGTGATACATTTCTCGATGAAAAGCATCTTTCTACAAAGGGCAGCAGGCTGTAGTATGTACGAGTTACACTAAGGTCGACTAAGTATTTACTACTCAAATTATCACAAGGGAAATCTCTTACAATCTAAAACTCTTATATTGGACTAGAAAAATAATGCGTTATCATAAAAATAGATGAAGTCATCACAACCCGCTGTCGTTTCACAACAAATATTTGCGGTCTGAACTGTTTCACGAGCCGGTGCTAAGGTTATTTTCACTGTCTGACTAACATCGGCCGCTGGTGCCAAAGTTATTTTGATGATTATCAAATGACTTGCCCTATCAACCCGTGTTAAGGTTATTTTCATAAAAGCAGTCTGACTTGCCGCGTCAGTTGGTGGTAAAATTGTTGAGAGTTATTGCAACAGACCTGCATTATCAGCCGATGCATAGGTTTCTCAAGATTCCAACAGACCTGCATTATCAGCCGGCGCATGGGTTTCTCAAGATTCCAACAGACCTGCATTATCAGCCGGCGCATAGGTT
>VOMN01024740.1:0-11207 GCA_014899125.1 Orchestia grillus
GGGAACTGAAGTGGGGAACTGAAGTGGGGAACTGAGAGTGGGGAACTGGGAGTGGGGAACTGGGAGTGGGGAACTGGGGTGGGGAACTGAGAGTGGAGAACTGGGAATGGGGAACTGGGAGTGGGGAACTGAGAGTGGGGAACTGAAGTGGGAACTGGGAATGGGGAACTGGGAGTGGGAAACTCAAGTGAGGAACTGGGATAAATTTTTAATGCGACTGTACTACAAGGGTCCCTTCTGTACACATACATTATCCATAAAAGTTGCATCAATAGGTACTACGAGGCTAGTAACCGTAGGTAATGCTAGGCTAGTAATGCGTGACACTAGGCTAGTGAGCGAAAGTAATGTTATGCTAGTAATACGTGGCACTAGGCTAGTGACCGTAGGTAATACCATGCTAGTGATACGTGACACTAGGCTAGTGATATGACACTCACCTCGAACTCCAAGTTCGGTCAAAATTAAAACACCGCAAGTTTATGCAACATCTACACGATGGCGTGACCATGGCGGCCATTTGTCTTCGTCATCAGAAACATTTCTTTATTCAAATATCAAATTTTAGCCCGGAACCCACCACGTGCTGCACATGCGTGCATGGATGTGTGTATATCAAAAATCTGAATGCTTTCGAAATGGATGTATGAGTGATAGTTGAAGAAACAAAACTCGTTGTTTTAACGTTAGGTTAAATTCGTCTGTATTTGTGCTGATTACACACTGTTGCGTTGGTTTAATTTTGCATTGGTCTAATGTTCTGCCGATATAAGTCGGTCTAATGTTCTGTCGATATAAGTCGGTCTAATGTTCTGTCGATATACAGTAAGTCGGTCTAAATTGGTGTTGATCTAATTTTGTGCTGATTGTATTACCAAAATAACCACAACGGCCGTTGACGCCATCATAATCTTCGTAACCAACGCTACTCTTATTAAAATACTATGACCATAATTCCCACCATTATCATCATCGCCATAACTACTACGAAAGACCCCCAAATTATGGTTGCAGCCATAATGGTTCAGACGCTTCGTTATTAATGGAGGCTCGCGTAACAATGGAATCAAATCCTCCATAATAACAAATCGAATCCTACAAACACCCCATGATAATGGTCACTCATATTATAAGGGAAAAGTGCTTTTAATTTCACCGATGATTAATCAGACATTAGTCGCATCAGCAATACTTTTCATGGAAACAACACCACCGACACTGCAAGCTTCAAAAACAGTCACTAATAATATGATGGGAACAACACCATTATAGATGGCGATAGTGATTGTGGGATTGACCTCAATTGATGGTAAATAATATCGTTACTTGAAATTCCTGAGAATTTTATCGCTTTTTTATGGCTAGAAATTTGAAGTGCCTCGTTGTGTTGCAGGCGTTTGTTGCATTTCTCATCAATACGAAGCGCTGCGCTTAAGTCCTTAACACCTTGCCCTGTCCTTTCGGTGCGTCTTTACCCAATTGAGAATATAAAATTTTAAGTCAAAAAACTCTACGGATTCCACAACAAGGATTTAGTTTATTTTCCAGGAGTGCTGCTCATAAAACTCTGCGGATTTGACTACACACATTTTATTTACTCTCAAAAAATGCAAAAAAATTCGAATTTTACAACCCGTCTTTAATTTGGTTCTCAGAAATGATGCAAGAAGCTTTGTGGAATTTACCACAGAGATCTGACTTGCTGCTTAAAAAAGCTACACGAAAAAAACAGCAGATTAAACGAGAAAGATTAAATTCTGATTCCAATTATGAGACACAAAAATGCTGCCGAGTTCATTTGATAAATTTAAGTTCCCTTCCAAATGGATTGTCCAAAAAATATTATGTATATGCCGAATGACTTGATCTATGCATGACATTCTTAGTGTTCACGCTATAAGTATTAATAGTTTCCATTTATTTGTTTGCATTTATCACTCATATTCATTTTCTCATCATTACATTTCCTATTCCTATTTTCCTTAGATACACTTCCCATTCATTTGTGCTTTCATCCCACACTTCCTTTCCCTCTGTTTCCCTTTCCAATTCATTTTGATTCCATCACACCACCAATCCCACAATACAACACTCTACATTAATTGCCTCATAAACAACGAATAGAACAAGAGCTTACGAATCCATGTCTAGCTTCGGTTAATCAACGTCGGCTGCTCTAGCTCGTCAATTTTTTAATTCCGATTAAAAAGTCATGGGAGAGGTCTTATTAACACAACGAATAAAAGGCTTCACTCGCCTTTCCTTGACTACCACCAACCCGGGCCTATCTTGCCCGTGGGCGTGCATACGAACTCGTGGGAGCAAAATCCGTTGATTATCTCCCTCGCGTGTATATGAACACATGGTAGCAAAATCCGTAGATTTTTTCCCTCACGTGCATAAGAACACATGGTAGCAAAATCCGTAGATTTTCTCCCTTGCGTGCATATGAACTCGTGGGAGCAAAACCCGTAGATTTTCTCCCTCATGGGCATATGAACTCGTGGTAGCTAAATCCGTAGATTTTCTCCCTCACGTGCATATGAACACGTGGGAGCAAAATCCATAGATTTTCTCCATCACGTGCATATGAACACGTGGGAGCAAAATCCGTAGATTTTCTCCCTCATTTTACTTCCGGTTTGACTGATGTCTGTTCTCGTGTGTATGTCTGGTCTTGAAATGACATCATGTGGCAGACGACCTGCCAGGGTAAGGATGAACCTAGGGAAGAAGGGGTTGATCTCATTAGCCTGGTGAAGAAAGGCGTTAACCTGATCAAAAAGGGGGTCAACCTGGTGAAGAAAGGGGTTAACTTGATCAAAATGGGGGTTAACCTGGTGAAGAAAGGCGTTAACCTGACCAAAATGGGGGTTAACCTGGTAAAGAAAGGGGTTACCTTGATCTAAGAGGGGGTTAACTTGGTGAAGACAGGGTTAAACTCCTCGGTGATGAGACGTATGTGTTGCTAATTACTTTTCCCGATAAACATCGTTAAATTGAAAGCAACCTTAATTTCATGAAATTTACAGTGATAGAGCACTGTGTAAATTATTTATTTATGTATTCTGATATTTGATTATCATGCAGTATTCAATTATTGTTGTACTCAATCATCCAGCAGTAATCATTTGTTGCAACACTCAATTATCAAGCAGCAATCATTTGTCGTGCAGGATCAATTAGGAGTTCAACTCTAAAAAAAGTTCGACCGCTGTGCAATCAAAGCCAGAAAATGAAGATGAATGAAACTCTGCTCAATGAAACTTTCATTACTTCCCCAAAACCAACGAATTTCGTTCGTGAGTTTTGAGCTCGATTGTCCCTCTTTATCAAATTAGAATTTTTCTGCCAACGTAAATTCACTCGCTTTTACTTGGTAATGAAGAGTCTATGTCAGTTTTGGTGCAGTTGTTGCAAAAAACTTAATTCATTTTCCATTAAGCTTTGGTAGTCTTTCTTCCAATTCATTTATTTTTCATCATACACTTCCCATTTTTTCTCATCTCACAGCTCCCGTTCATTTTGTCTTCATGATGAAATTTCTATTTATCATGAATCCATTTCTAAATTTCCCATTCATTTGGTTGCCACTTCACGGTCCCTATTAGATTTAATTTATGGGGAATTTCCCTTTCGATTTATTTGTGCATTGCCTTTTTCCTTCTTCTTTTCTCATCTTTTCGCTCTCATAATACACTCCCCATACATTTAGTTGTCACCATACATTCCCCATATATTTAGTTGTCACCATACATTCCCCATACATTTAGTTTTCACCATACATTCCCCATACATTTAGTTGTCACCATACACTCCCAATGCATTGAGTTCTCACCATACACTCCCAAGATGCAAGTGAGGATGCAGTGCAGTTATTATATTAACTATGAATTACTCTACATGCAAAACTGATTACCATTATGTGCAATAACAATAACTTCCGCTATTCATTTTAATATTCCTAATTTTACAATCCAATCCCAGTGAAAAAAGTTTCTTATAAAATAATTTCTTCGTCAGGGACAAAGATTTTTATTAAAAAACTCAACTTAAATGTTGTATTAAATTGAACATAAATTACAACATTGATACGAAAAAATAGAAACAGCTCAGGGACTCGTCATGAGAAATGTATAAATAATTTTTCTTGAAAAGAGTTTTACCACGGGCCATGTGAGGCAAATCTAATGGAAAAATAGACAAATTTGTACATATTCAGAAAAAAATCCCGGCCTGCTCTCCCGTAGCCAGCGCCTGAGCTAGACACACACAGCCCTGTCGTCTGTCTGGGTCGAGCAGGGCCTTATTTTCTGGCTACAGAGGACAAGGCGTCGTCGGCATGTTTCAAACCATCCATTTATTAGAAATAATGGAAGAGAAATTGGCCGTGCTTAATACGCACCCGGAAAAGGCTAGTTGGTAACTCGAGGGAGCACTAGAGGCCTTCGGCCTAGGGCTGGCCTCAGTGTAGGTGTGGCAGCTGCGAGGTGCGGGTGTCTTGCTCCGCTCGGTCGCCTCTTTTTTGGGTGTTGCCTTTCATAGCGAGACAAATTCGATCACTGTTTTACCCATGCATTCTTCAAAGTAGATCTACGGAGGTAAACACACGAAAGGAAAGTAAAAACCCCGGTTTTTGAAGCACATATTGACCGAAATGTTACTTTTCCTCAAAGTCTACGGGTCCGTGCCTCCTCAAATGCAATCTTGCATTGTCACTGCTACAGCCCCGACCGTTCTTTCGAAAATCAATGGGGATTTTATTCATGAATTTGCTCGTGGACTTCTCACTGACGCCCATTAATTGGCTCTTTTCTAGAATTGTGTATTTCTTTTGTTGGTGTTATGGCTATACTCCGAAGGATTTAGAGTTGGTGTTATGGCTATACTCCAAATGATTTAGAGTTGGTGTTATGGCTATACTCTAAATGATTTAGAGTTGGTGTTACGGCCATACATCAAAGGATTTAGAATTGGTGTTTCTAGACTGTGCTTATAAACATTGTCAAAATGGTGTACCCAGCTTTAGTTTTCGTAAATCTTTTTCTGGATTTTTAAGTCGTGCAGTAAGCATCGTGACAAGCACCAAAATGGCCTAAAATGGGCCGCAAATTCAAAATTTATTCAACTCAATTAGCAAATCAGCAATCAGGTGGGAGGCTTTATTAAAAAAAATAAAAAAATCCGCAAAATAAAACTTTAAGCCTTTTCACTGAATAGTTGTGAATAGAATTATCGACATTGAATAGAATGTTCCCGTCTTTGGAGTTATCCTGGAACTCGTCCGTATTTTCTATTGAATAAAATGTTCCCGTATTTGAAGTTATACGGGAAGTCCTCCGTATTTTCTGTTTTAAAGCAGGAGAAAAAACTCGGCCAGCAACTCATGTTCGTTCTTTCGTACATAGGTGCTGATCCCTTTATTGGTGCATGAGTAAACCGAGCTGTTACTCCCGCCTCTAACGTCAAAATATATTTTGTTTCCTAAATAAACTTAGCATTCTGTACACTGTCGTTCCTGCATATTTGACGCACTTGCGTGCCGCCTAGTCTTGGGTGGGAAAATTGTGGCTAAACTACATATATTAGGTTTTATTTCCATTAAAAATGGAGGCCGTCTCTATCAGGGCTATGAATTAATTTCCATTAGAAATGGCGGCCGTCTCTATTAGGGCTATGAATTTATTTCCATTTTTCCATTAGAAATGGCGGCCGTCTCTATCAGGGCTATGAATTTATTTCCATTAGAAATGTCAGCCGTCTCTATCAGAGCTATGGATATATTTCCATTAGAAATGGCGGCCGTCTCTATCAGGGCTATGAATTTCCATTGCTTAATTGAGCCTCTCGTTATTATAACTTTGTAGTTTTTTGATTGTATTTTTCTAGTTTATTTTGTGATTCCTTCATTTTCCACATTTTCGTCGTTTTTCATCAGGATTTTATGTCATTTTGTCGTGATATTTCTTAGTGTACGTGAATTTTGAATACTATTTTTCATTTGCAGGCCTTTACAATAGAGTTCAGTCCACTTTACAATAGAGCTCAGTCCAATTTACAATGGAGCTCAGTGCACTTTACAATGGAGTTCAGTCCACTTTACAATGGAGCTCAGTCCACTTTACAATGGAGCTCAGTCCACTTTACAATAGAGCTCAGTCCACTTTACAATGGAGCTAAGTCCACTTTACAATGGAGCTAAGTCCACCCTTCGAGCTTTGATGTACGAGGCCTTGATGCGCCATTTTCACCCCATTCGATTTCAGCTTCAAAAGCCGCGCTTTGATCGACCTTCCTGAAAACATGTGTTAAGGTTCCCGCTCTACGGCAGTAGAGCGATAACCTGAATGCCTGCCCCTAAAGCGATCCTTGATGCGCCCTAAATGTCCCTAATTCGACCTTAAAGCGATCCTTAATGAGTCCCTAAATGTCCCTAATACGTCCCTAAATGTCCCTAATACGTCCCTAAATGTGCTTAATGGACAAAAAAGAGGAAGCCCATTTTTAAATTAGGGTATTTTACAAACTATTAATGCTAGGCCTTTTATTATAAGACTGTGTGATACGTTTGTAAAATACACTAATTTAAAAATGGGTTTCCTATTTTTGCGCCACCCCGTATATGGACCTGCTCTCGAAAAACCTACTTGTGGATGTTTTTTTTTAAAGAAACATTTTTTGAAAAACGCCGCTAAGCTGTGGGCCAAAAAATAAAATATGGAAGTCGTTTACCGAGAAGCTGAGCCTTCGCCGTGAAAATTACAAAAGCGGCGGAGAACTGTTGGTGGGAGGCAGTTNTTAAGTAGTACATGTGAGTTATAATGAGGAATTAATTATGAGTCATTTTTGGTCTCTAGGTACTAACTACCCACTGGTTGCTTCACAGCGGGTAACTTATGAAAAATAATTTCGTTGAGTGGGTCGAATTCACGCCGACAAATTTTTGCTCACGAGTTGGAAACTTTGGCAGGTTTTTTCTCCAAAAATTTTTACTATACTCTGTTTTGTTTAGAAAGTGAACAATATTTTATTCAACTTGAATTTTCATTATACGCGAAGTTTTGTTATACTCCTAAATATTCCTTTTAACCTCAATCTTCAATTTATCCGGAATTTTCTTGTAACTAAATATTCCTTTTACCCCAAATCTTTATTTTACCCTAAGTTTCTTCGAACTTGACTTTTTACCCTAAGAATATATTTACGCTGATTTTTTACCCTCAGTTGGGATTTTTGCCCTCAATCTCATTTGAAGTCTTAGTTATATTTTTATTCAATGAAGACATTCAGCAAAATTACGCACCGCCGGGGCGCATTTTCTAAAAAATGAACTTCAAAATTCACTAAACTTTAATTTTTTGAAATAAACTGCAATTTTACAGGGGCATTTTTTCCCCGAATCAATATTATTTTTTGCTAATTGGTTGTTCTCGTGTCGTTAATTTCCGTAACTAATACGTCACTGTAACTAGTGTGAACCAGTTACTGTCTCTGCTGTGTCCCTAGTTAATGCAGCTCATAGTGTCAGTAGTTACCGTAATTGGTGCATTATTAGTTACTGTAACTGATGTGTCACTACTTTCAGTTAATGATATGCTACTAGTTACTCTAACTGATGCGTCACTAATTACTGTAACTGGTGGACCACTAGTTATCATAACTATGATGTCTCTAGTTACAGCAGCTGATGTGTCCTTAGTTACCATAAATGACGTGTCACTAATTACCGCAACAGACATGCCACAATCTGCCATAATTGACGTATCATTAATTACAATAGCTGATGTGTCACTAGTTACCATAAGTGTCATGTCACTAATTAAAGTAGCTGATGTATCACAAATTACAGTAGCTCGTGTGTCACCACTGACATTATCTGATATATCACTAGTTGCCGTAACTTACGTATCTCTAGTTGTAGTAACTAATGAGTCACAAGTTATCGCAGACGACGCATAGCTAGGTATCGTAACTGACGTGTCACTAGTTACTGTAACCCACTAGTCGCTAGTTACCCAAATTAATGAGTTACCAGTTATAGTAATTAATGTATCCCTAGTTACAGTAGCTGATGTGTCACCAGTTTCTGTAACTGACATGTCACTTGCTACAGTAACCGATGTGTCAGTCGCGACAGTAGCTGATGTGTCACTAGTTGCCTAACTGACGTGTCATTAGTTACAATAAATGACGTATCACTAGCTATCGTAAATGACCCGTCTCTAGTTATCGTAACTGGCGTATCACTAATTATCGTAACTGACATATCACTAATTTTCGTAACTGACGTGCCACTAGTTCTCGTAAGTGACATGCCACTAGTTACTGAAAAAAATGTAAATATTTGAAGAAATTGTTGAAACATTTTCCGAATCCGCCCCAAATGAAATTATGTTCATAATAAGTTAATAAGTTAAAAATAAGAACCAGTTACAAACACGCAAAATATTACCCCAAATAAACGTGGGGTAGGAAAAATCCCCAAAAATCGTAAAATCATAAATTCAGTAAAATCGATCAAAACCAAGCAAATGAGTTAATTCATCACGATTATCGCTGCAAGTCGGTGCTTAATTTAAGATGATTAAAATAACTGTCAATAATAATTCTAAAATAATTAATCACTGACTCTCCACTGCGCAGATTTGGTGCGTCTCATTCTATCCTCTGGTGCAGCTAGTGTACCGACCTGTAGAGTACGTACGCACGCACGCACGCACAAGTAGAAGATATAGGCGTTGAATTATATACGAAGACACACACACATAGATGCAATAGACGTTGTACAGCGTAAATAGACTTTCGAGAGGCACCAATAGTTGAAGGCGCTAGTTACAGGTGCTAGTTGGAGGTGCTAGTTAGAGGTGTTAGTTGGAGGTGCTAATTGGAGGTGCTAATTGGCACACTTCGTGCGTCCGAGACAGCTAATCAGGTGAGTGTAATTGCATGTGTTATTTTAACTAGTTTAATAATTCGAGTTGTTTGAATTAATTAATTTATTTGAATTATTCGAACTAGTTCAATCACTTGAATTATTCAGATTAGCACAATTCAATTTGCAACATATTTTAACCAAACAGCTTTTTTGAGCTACTAAGTGTGCAGGAAAAGCTACTCCATGCATACTATATTCATGTCTTTTATATTCATGGACAATTGCATTAGTTTTTGTTGGAATTTATATATTTACCTAAGCTTCCAGGCTACGGCACACAACTCGTGATCAAGGGAGCGTGATTTCAAAACCAGGATGGTTGAGTGGGGGGAGGGGGCGTATCAAGTGCACACATATATCTTTTTTGAGGCAATGCATTTTAAAGTTAGTAAGTAAAGTTATAAAAGTTATAATCTAATCGAACATTTATACATTATTGGATTGGATAACCCCGAAGTAAGTGTTCAAAATACATATCAAGAACCTTGAATATTGTGAGTGTAAAAAGGCTTCTACAAGTTATCTCGATCTAGCATTATTTTTCGTTGTCAAAATGTTTTGGGTGTCTCAGATTATGTGATGGTTATACTCTTTACAACGTGTATTTACGAGATAATAATGTTCTCTTCTATGTTTCTTTGGCGTTCACTTAATTTCTCTTACACTTATTTATGGGTAACGGTTTCAAAAAAATTAGTGCATTTCTAATCGCAATTGTTGAACTATGTATACTATCGTTAAGAAATCGTTTTCGAATCAGACACCGGTAGGTTACTTCATCGAAAATTTATCTTTCGATGCCTTACATCAGGCGTTTGTGGGGACCACAGATGCCTTATATCAGGCGTTCGTGGATACCACAGATGTCTTATATCAGGCGTTTGTGGGGACCACAGATGCCTTGTATCAGGCGTTCGTGGATACCACAGATGTCTTATATCAGGCGTTCGTGGGGACCACAGTTGCCTTACATCAGGCGTTTGTAGGAACCACACACGCAAGGGGTGGGCCCATTGGGGATCCATGTTTATGTTTGGAGACGTCTTCATGCTACGGGACAACACATGCATCTGAGCCAGTTCTGATAAGCATATCGAATAATCCAAAAGTTATTCCAGTGTATCCAATGCTGAAAATTTGACTAATTACTCGGTAACTTTGCTTATATGACGATAAGGTTTATTGTCTCAAAATGGTATATATGTACACTAGATACGCGCCACCTCCTGAAGGGTAACTAAATGTTCTTACCTAACCTAACCTAACCTAACCAATTCCAACCTAACCTATCCCAACCTATCTTAACCTAACCTAACCTAACCTATCCTAGCCTAACCTAACCTAACCTATCCCAACCTAACCTATCCCTACCTATCTTAGCCTAACCTAACCTAACCTAACCCAACCTAACCTAACCTATCCCAACCTAACCTATCTTAACCTAACCTAACCTAACCTAACCTAACCTAACCTAACCTAACCTCAAGCGTGCCAGTTTTCAAAGTCCCGTTCCTTTGACAGCGAGTTGAGTGCAACAGCTGGAGAGCTCTGGTGAATAAATTAATCCCCAGAAGGAGTAAAGTAACATGAAAATTCAATATTACGAGAAATGTTTCTTATATTGCTAATACGAGATGTTGTACTTGTATAACTTATATTGTACGTACCAGATATCTTTTTTGTCTTTTTTTTACATTGTATTGTGTATACGCGAGTTATTTGTATCTTGTTTATTGTATATACGAGATTTCGTATTTGAATCTTTTATATTGAATATACCAGGTGTTGCATTTTGCCCTTGTACATATATTGTAGGCACGAAATCTTGTATATCAATCTCTTATATTGAATACACAAGTTCGCGTATTTATATTTTTTATATTATTTATACGGGACGTTGTATTTGTATCATTTATAGGGTATGTACAAGATGTTGTTTTGGTTTCTCGTGTATTGTACATCCGAGATGTTGCATTTGTATCTCGTTTTTATTTATACGAGATATTGTATATGTATACGTATCTTTTTTTCCAGGATTCTTGTAATACAATGTATTTCCCGCACACATTATAGACGTGAACCTGGGTACGAACTTATTGAGTTGAGGCGTGAAATCTTCCTCGAACGTGTCCCTTCCCTTAGTGGTCGTTTCCCACCTTAGTGGTCGTCCCTTCTCTTAGTGGTCATCCCTTCCCTTAGTGGTCGTCCCTTCCCTTAGAGGTTGTCCCTCCCCTTAGTGGTCGTCCCTCCCCTTAGTGGTCATCCCTCCCCT
>VOMN01024746.1:0-46892 GCA_014899125.1 Orchestia grillus
TATTTCAAGTGCTCAAGTGCTCAACCTTTGCTAGCTATCGTGAAAGAGAAAGCCAGCAGTACAGGTTATATAATAAGTTCATAACACATTCCATGTGGCCAGGGAGCTTAACGAACTAATAAAAAATGAAATGCATGGACTAAAAAGCACCATAATTAATAAATTACGGATTGTTAATTTGAGGAAGATTTTTTAAGAGATGGATATCTAAGCCTGATTGCAAAACTGCCTGCACTATGAGCAAAATATTTTTCTGGTGACCTGGTTGGTGGAAGCTCCCAATGATGATACAGCGGTCGACTAGCATGAGTAATGGTTGTGGTGTCAGACTGAACTTTTTATCTGTGCGAACAAGGTAATGGTAGATTAGCCCTTCTATTAATGGTAATGCAGGTACTTCAAGTTCAAGTGAACTGAAATACTTCTCCATCTCTTAGTTGTATTGTCACCTTTGTAAAGGCCTATTTTTTCTGATATCGTACCATTTTAATTAATTTACCGATTTAACTGCCGATAGGCGTGTCCACGCCGTCTCTGGTAAATGTAAATATTTTTAATTTCTCGTAATACTCGATGGATAATTTTGTATGACCTTTCTTCTCACTCTTGTGTTAGATTTTTACACCAGTTTTTTTTCAGCGTGTTAGGACCCCTTTAGTAATTATGCGCTCTCATTCTTTGCTATCGGAATTGGTGGATATTAAAATGGCTCCTCTGTTCAGTTGTGTAGCCAACGTATGCTGAGAAGAAAGCGGCAGCTTGCCTGCTGGGCATCGTTAATGGCTCTCAGCAGAAGTTTATTGATGCCATAAATACGACTGCGAGTTTCCTGCGCTCCTCTTACTACTCGAAGGCTTTCCAAATATTTCATTTGGCAAGTCGGCACAAGATGTACAGACGTAGCCTTCAACGTGCTTGCTGTGCATTAGCCACAGCTCAACAAGCTAGGCTCAATAATCTTACTGCCGTCTACTTCCTCAGCTGATTCGATGATCTCAAGGTTCCTTGAATTGTACTACTAACGTCATGTGAACATGTTTTGCGTTTCAGTGGAGACGTGTACTATTGAGTTGTATTAAATTTTTCAAGTTGGAATTACTCTGAGAATGAAAACTGATGGTGTTTAAGTTTTAAAATTTTCAATTCTCTTGTGTGAGATCGTCGTGCTAATGAATGCAGCAAATATTGTCTTTGTTCTTGAACTCGCCATGGATGACAATTTATGAGCCGTACTATAATGTGAAAAATTAATGTGCTTGCTCAAGATGGCCGTAAACATCCTCATTCCTCTTACGATCAAAGGCAGCAGCACACTGGTATGTTATGAATTTGTTGCGAAAGTATTGCTGCCTCCGCTGATCACGAGCTGGGACGTGTCTTGGCAATCATTGCTCTGGAGCACTTCTGTTAAAAAACGTCGCAGGAAACCTTGATCTTGCTTCAGTCCGGGTGTATGAAGACGCTAATTTGCCGACCTAGCGATCGTCTCCCATAAGTGCGGGCTCGCCGTGTGAGTTATCCCTGCAAGCCGAGTGGTAATAGTGAGTAAATCTTGTGCTTGTGCGTAATGACAGTCTTGGGAACGAGGGAGCTGAGAGGAAGATATTACTCCTGATGTTATATACTTTTTAAACGCTTATTCTTTTAGTTTTTAGTATGAGAACGATCGTGTGCATTATTTACATGGTAGGAACAAGCATTTATTTTTATTGCACTAATTTTTCAGTGAATTCAAATCTCTGCATGCGCCATTGGTTTGTTTCTGAACGAAGTGCATTTCGTAAAACTAGCTATCAGCCTATTGTGACGGCGGAGTTCAAAGAGGCCTGGTGCGGTCGGTCACCTTGTGTCCAGTGCAGAATCTTCGGATCTTTCAGCACGCAGCGTCCGTTACATCAAACACGAGCTACATTGTTCTCTCCGCATTTGAGGGAAGGTACATGTTCAGCATTGACAGGTGCTTGCAGTTTATTTTACGTGTCAGGAACAAAGCTTCCGTACTGCGAGACTCATCGTCCAGAACGCATTGTGGTGCTCGCTTCATCAACCTTGAATGCCATAGACCTTGTCTGTTCCTTAATGTCTGCGCTGTCATTGACATCTCATTTCGAATAGTTTTTGCTCATTTTCCAAGAAGTAGTATACTGTTGGTTCCAATTTTAATTTTATCATCGATTGACGGCGGTAAAACAATTTTTGAAGGATCGTTCTTCATAAATTATAGAGTCGTAAATATTTGTGTGAATCCAACTCAAAACCATAATGCAATAAGTCGTACTTACATCTTTAACTTAAAAATTTGTTGATCATTTTGTTAGGTCAGTGTTTTGCGTTGTGAATGGTGGCTTTGATGGTAATTGATGCCTTAAGAGGGATGATTGCTGTGTAAGAGGCCATTGTGTGTAGTCTCGAGTGCTGTGTCCACACGGGTGGGTTCGAGTGGCTACATGACGGGGCTCTTGCTACCGCGGGCCAGCGACCGGGCCACTGAGCACACACTTGCATTGTTAACTGCTTTGTTGACCCGGACTACTTGTCTGTCCCGTGCTCTATAGCTCGACTCACTTCACCTGCATACTCGCGCTGTGTCCGCTGTCTCCTCAGCTAATGAATTAGTGACGGCGTCGCATGCTAACCTTGCTACCTGCGAGGCTTTGCGCGTCTCTCGCGCTCTCTTTGCTTTGAATTTCGTCCTATGAAAAAGTTAGGTCATGCACACCTGTGTTCAGGAATTGCACAAACTAGTCACTTTTTTATTGCATTTTCCGAATGAATTAACATTCGTTGATACTTATGTCGGTAATGCTATTGAAATCCCTTGTTGTGCTGACGCATTGAAATGATGTGACCACGTCTGTGAATCAAAATGCGAGGCCTTTTCACTGGCCTCCGTGATGCGAGGTTCACACACGGACATGGCTGGGGTTCTATTGCTATATACCTAGTCAAACTTTTTCCATGAAATATCTTAAATTATCTTATATTTGGCCTACCCAGTATTTTGTTATTTTTATCACAAATTTATCGATGGTGTTGGAATTAAGCAAAGTAATTCAACAATGATACTCCTCAGGGGACATAGGATAGGCCATAGACAATAAAGTTAGGTTAGTTAGATTAGTCAGTCCTATGCTATGGGAACTAGCGACCCCAGGGGAGCATTTTTAGGTCACCTCAGCTATAGATAGGCCTTCGGGACTTCTATTTTTCGTGCCCTCTTTGTTTCTCTCAATTTTCATACCTTCTTTGCTATCTCTTATTTATTTTTTCCAATTTTTTCTTAACTTGTTGTTTCTATGTGCAGGGAATCTTGTGTGGGAACACACTTGTGCGTAGATTCCCCGTTTTCTCAGGTCCATACTGAATGGTCACTTCTTTTCGCTCTCTTGAGATCGCCTTTGATGTGGCTAACGAACTTTAAACTGACTGTTAATAATAATAATAATAATAATACTAATAATAATAATCCAACAGTGATGTAATAATATTACGTCGTGAACGTTGACCCTAACTTTCGAATGTTCGTATACTGTTTCATTGTTTGCGAGGTTACAGGTGGCAAGGCTCGGTACTACAAGTGTTGGGCATGGTACGAAAACCAGCTGTGTAAGCACGATGTAATTACTAGGGAAATATTGGGATACCGTCTTCTTTTTGAATAGCTTAAGTTTAAGTAGAACATTTGAAAAATTATTAATAATTTTTAGTCGCATGCTGTCAAGTTTTTTCAAATAGCCAAATGCATCATCTACAATCGAGGTAAAAAATCTGCTGCTACGACACTTCTACCACTGATTTAGTTGTGTTGAGATCTGACCCTTATGTGCCCAAGGGGAGATGCTTCATATAATTCCGATGTTCTAAATCCAAATGGATGAAATCTTTAAATGTGTGTATTAGAACAATATCATCTCTGAATATAGCTATGCTCTGCAGCAATATGCTGTACATTGAAAGAATTAATACCTTATTTCCCTTTCATTCTAACAGCTTAATTCTCCGTTTAAGCAGTGATTTCCTAGGTTATATGCGAATTCGTGAAGGTATGTAAATATGTCAGCTATGTGACCTCAGCTATCCTAAATATTTAGTGCGTTAAGTATGACGTAGGTATTTCTACGCTCGTACTAAGTAAGCAAAACAGTCCATGTAGTTTTCATTTCATCATGTATTTACAATACTTTTTCTTTACCTCCTATGTATGTCTATATTTTTTGTGTTGTGCTTTTAAATATAACACATTTTGAGACCGTGTGGTAAGTTAGTGGTTAACTGGTCTTGCCAACTACACATTGCAGGTAAAAATTCAACATGCTTAGACTAGCTGCAGTTTCTGTATTTTCGGTATGGTCAGAGATGCCTCAGAATGGTACTTCGCGTTTTTACATGACCTGGAAGCGATAGAATTGATAAGCCTCTTTCTTTGTAAGAAATTCACTGCTCTCATGGAACAGAATTGCTGATGACAATAGTAAAGTTTTATGACATATTGTACCGAAGAGTTATAGAAAAAAACTCTTCACATTAAAGTCTTTGTTTTCACGGTTAATTGTAAATAACATGTCCTGCTTCAAAACCGAAATAGGTTTATTGGTATGCTCTTAATTTGTACATCAACCTTGTTCAGGTGCTCCTATACCATTGACTCTTCTGATCTCACCATAACGGCTTGAAGATTTTGAATGTTTCTCAATTGCAGTAGCGATTACCAAGCGGACTTAAGGCTTTACTTCTAATAATGTACAGCTATGGCCTGATCCACTATCATACCATTTGTAATAAATATACATGAAAATTTCGAGTTAATTCTAAGTGATAGTTGAACAAGCTGTGCTCGTCCGATCCAACGCACAATTTTTGCATAATCGTTCATTGCATAGGATGAAATCTTCGAGCTTAGTTTTGCAAAATCTTATCGAAGTATCCACCATTTACTTCTAAACCCTGTGATTTGCCCCTGTGGTAGATGATGGAATTACGGTCCCCTATTTTTTGGAATTAACAAAGCGGGACAAAGTGCGGTGATTTGTCTCATTGCAGCCTCCAAAAAACCGGTTTGAATTAATTTGCCCCGTCTGACCGTTAAGATAATAGCGGGCTACACGGCTGCTCCGGACAACGTAGCACCTCGTTTCAGACTTCTCAACGGGCCCGGGATGTTCGCGTCCACCTCTGTACTCTGATGGTTTTGGATCTTCATTTATGGAGTCAAGGCAGCTATCGCTACGGGCTTTATAATTTGATCGTATAAATGCCACTTGTGGTGGTTCTCTGAGACGCACTGAACTTTACGTCACTCCGGTTAAATATGGCCCGCGGCATCTGGCCTCAGAGCTTGAATTAATCATGTTAAATGCTATACACAGTCGCATTTATGATTGTCGGTCTTAGGACCTGGGTTTACCTATCTGACCTTTATGTAGAATCCACGAATATTCGTTGTACTCGTTGGATGTATGATTATCTATTACCTATTTGTTATGCCACTTGCAAAGAATTCCTTGAATCATGATGAACAAGTGTATTTTTTGTATTAAATTATATTTTATGTACACTCTAGCCATGTTTACAATCAGTCCGCTAAAAGCGAAAGCTTATGGATATCTACTCCTTCTGATTTCTTCAAACCTAAATTCTTCAAGTAGAACTTGAACGTTTACGCATGTTAGTTTATTTCCTCCGTGTTTACAGATCTCTGAGCCTTGTTTTACCTAGCTTAGAGTCAAAAAGTAGAGCTTAGTTGCTAATGGCGGGTGATGTGCTCTAGAAAGCGAGTTTCATTTCCGCCCTCCGACTTTTAATGACGAAAATCATGTAACTCGTTTGATGTTGTTCCCTCGCGCATGCGAATGAAGTATTTGCCTTGTCCCTAGTGGCGAAGTTCATAAGGCGGGTAGATACACTCATGAAGTGGATATGGTGGCATCCAGAAAGTGCTCTATGTACAACTTCACAAATAATTTTTCCTACATCGACCGAATCTGAGCCTAAATTAAGTGGAAAAACTTTGATATATGCTTTCAATGAAATATTACTCGATTAATTCGCTTACGTTTTATTTCATTTAGTAAAGTAAGCTTTTTTTGATAGACAAGGTATTTCTTTCTTCTGTAGTTACTTATACTACTTTACTGAGATGTGAAGCTAATTCCTCTAATTCTGATGAAGGCCTAACTGATGTACACTGTTTTGATAGTACAATAATGACAATTTTACTTCACGTACTATTCGTCTCACAACTTTTGTAGCCGAGTCCATTAGGTTTGCAAATTGACTTTCCAGTCCGTAACTAACTACAGCTGCAGTGGAGTGAGAGATGAACTTGACGTTTCCAGAAGTAGGGTCTGTGATGGTGCGGTGATTGTAAATGGGCTTTTGATCAAAGGAACATTAGTGTGGATGCTAGCAATGGCACCGGGCGATGGAGTGGGCCTGCTGCCTCTGATGGATGGCTTGTGAACGTCGACGCCCTGCAATGCTCGATGCTGCTGCTCTCATGTCAGCGAACTACGCTCGGCTTGCCGTTGAACCTTGTCTCGTACATCTTACTTCAAATGTGTTAACGAACATACTTCCTCTCCATTTTCTGACAATTGACTGGAAAAATTAATCCGAACAAGTAACTCAGATTACCTCTGCACGATGAATTTTGTTTTCTGTTCTCCCATTCGATTTCATTTTTTTGGAAGAAAGGATCAACCGACTTCAAAATGTATATACTTTTTTGAATCACATATGCATCAATATTTGCTATCAGTTGGTTGATGTAGAGTTCCTCATGTAACTGACCAGGAAAGGACACCAGAATAACTGCGAATTCAGTTTATTAAAAATGTTGTTCACCTGCTTTACTTGGCACATCCGTTAACATTTCAGCGAGGTAAAAACTCCTCAGACTCTGTGGCATGAGGGTGGGGAGGGTATTGCGCGAGTTCTCTTAACGGAGAAAAATTGTGGAACTGCTGCGCTTGTGAGCATTTGAAGATGCCATCACAAATGACTTCATTAGAGCAGTCTTGGAGTTACTGGACGCTCGCTGGCGCTGGTTTTGCTCAGGCACACAATGCGCACTTAATTTGCGGAATGCAGAGTTATAGCGCAAGCGGCAATTTTGTAATATCTTTCTTACAGATGTTGATATTTTCTTGCCTGCGTTTGTACAGTAAAAACTGTGTTTTTCAATTCAAACCTGTTTATTGAACCTGAAGTTTTTGTGTGTGCTGCTTATAAAATAATTGTACTCGCGTGGCTGCTAGCAGCGAAGTCATAACATTGAGAACTCACAATGTGTCCCCGCTTGGCAAATAATATCGTTAAAAACTTCTTTTTGCCGGTTTGCTCTGTGCGCAGTGACGGGCTGTGTGATTTCTGCTCACTACTTCACTAAATAACATAGTCATACATCCCGAATAAGGAGTTGTACAGGCACTCTTCGAAATATGTCGTACTTGTTTGTGTACGATTTGGCGTGTATGGAAGATGTTTAATTCCATGTTTGCAAAATACGTAGTTTTGAGCACATATTTCGATTACCAGAACCTAAAACCAAATTGTAGTAAGTACTACATACATCGAGGATTATCTGTACTTGCTGTCGCTGCAGGCTAACACAACTAAGTTGATACAGCACTGGAATGTGTGAGGTCCTTACTGAGTGTAATGTGTTCATTTTCTGTGATCCTCGACGGATTTACCTGTGTTACTTTTGGCTTCGTGAGGCGTTGTTACAAATGTCAATGGATCGGTGTGGTACAGGAGGTTTTCTTCAATTCAAACGAATGACTTTGGTACTCATTTGAATGCTCCCAAGTACATCACTAACATTTCTTTTACGGAGCTTGTGTGGAAATTTTCCCAGCGCATTTACTTCGCCTCCCAGCAAGAGACGAGGACTTTTTAGCTGCATATAAATTAGTTTGGTCGATCGTCGACCTTAACTTTTTTTCAGGAGATATTTTCTAATGCCTCTGGGCCTTCTCAATTCATTACAATATGCATGCCATTATGGAGTGGAAAAGAGAAGAGACGGATCATTGGTATCTTGTGTATCATTAGTGAAAAGTAGAACTGGATAAAAGGAATGGTATAGTACCGACTACTTTAACGGTTCTTCTCATGTATGTACATTTAGTTAATATAAACTGAAATGAAAACTTGTTTCTTATGAAAAAAATTCACTATATATTTTGGAAAAGTTCAAGTGCGATTAAACAGGATTGCTAAAGTAGTAAAATCACATCAATTTATTCGTATTAAAGAGCTATAGGTGTGAAAATTGTGCTCACGCAAAAGCATGAATTTCGTTTTTCTTGTTGACTTTTTTCATTTCAACTATTAGTGCCTCGGGTGTTTATCAGTGATCCACAAATGGGATATCGCATACTAGACTAGAACCATTAGATGAAGTGTAATGATCTAGGCATATGTCACCTAGACGAGACATGGGTCTGCAACCCCCTGTAGTGAGAAAATAACGTCGCCGGATTATTTGCATATCGTTCATAACCACGTACAGCCCTCAGTGGATGTTTATTGTCTCTGAGGTTAACTCCTCAATGGGCATAATTAAATTTGTTAAATTTAAGTTAAATTTGTCTATAGGTAGTCCCAGTTACTAAAGCGCTGCTATCCTTTAATTCTACTATAGCGCATGCTATGAGGGCTGGCATCCCCAAGAGGCACTGTTAGGTTACCTCAGCTATAGAAAGGTCGTCGGGACTCCTGTCGTTCCTGCCACTTTACCCACTTGACTTTCTTGAATTTTTTACCTTCTTCTCTGTTTCTTCTTTGTATTTTCTTCTGCCCTTCATTCTTAACTTGCTGTTTCTATGCGCAGGGGATCCTGATTAGGAGCACTCATTGTGTAGTTGTACAGTTCATACTAAACGGTCGATCCCTTCCTTTTTGGTGCGTCATAGTCTGAGTCATTGAAGTGCTGCAATCTATACCACTACTGTACTACTTTAATGTCAAGGAATTTTTGTAGGACGACAATACTCATCATCGCACTCACATCGAAGTCGCCCACTGACGATCACTGGGATCACTCAGGCAAGTGCGCTCTGCCACTCAACCTCTAAATTTAGAGGCTGTCGAAAATTTAGGGATGAACTTGTGAGTGAACTTAGTGTCTTATCGGCTCTTCTGTCAAATGGAATATAAAAGCCAACGACTACTGCAAATTGGGGACAAAAATTAAAAGTACGGGCTACTGAAAACTTGTATCATCTGTGTCGTGTAGGATGACGTGTCATTTGTTCAAAAGGAAATCTTTGAATTTATGGAAACTAGTTTTTTATTTTTAAATGTATGCATGCATACGCATGTGTACAGATAAGTAAAAGATGTATATAAATGGAGTAGGTATATTTATAAATTTTACGATGATACATTCTATTCTTTTTTGCAAAAACTCGAGAAAATTGCCTGCGGCATCGTGTAGGAGGTAGGAAGTGTCGATGAAAATTCAGGATCGTTGAGAAACATTACCTCGCTCAGGAAACCGCATTTTGGAGGTGTACTGAATTTGCTCTCTGTAAGACCTTGCTGTTCCAGTGAGGACTATTTCTTCTGCGAACCTTGGAATTTAACTCTCTTAGCCGTGTTCGTACGGTAAATCGCTCATGATAATCGTCGAGATGATGAATTTGTTTTAGTTCTTTCCTTGGGGAGCACTTTCCGTATTGTGCCAGCATCCTCTCATGAGAGTTTAATAAGGTTCATTTATTCTTTATTCGTATGGTACATAATGATCTTCAACGCCATTGGCCTCATTTAGTTCTGAATGCTTGACAATTCATCGGGAAAGGAGGTACATGTATTGTAACTGGCGACTAAATGGTTGAATTTGTACCACTTGCATGCTTAGCCGAGTCAGAAGGACTTGGGGCGTGAACATTTAGAGATCAGGTTCAATGAATACTACTGAAATTTGAGTTTGAAGATTTGTGAACTTTTTGCTATTCGTTAAAGTTGACCAAGTTTGAATGCGAGACCAAAGAAGCGTTTGAGTAGGGCAGCTAACAGGACCGCCCGCTTCACAGCCAGGCTCCATGTTACAAAAGAGGGCGGGCTCTGTCCCTGTTCACGTGGCTGTCCTGGGGCTGGAGTGAGGGAGGCTTTGTGGCACATATTGGCTCGAGGGGCCGTCATTAGTGTCTCCACAAGTTCCTAAACTCCTGTTTAGAGCGCAGTCAGCGAAAATTAAAGCTGAAAACTTAAAATCAGATATTTTCTTCTTGTAGGAGGACGATTTGCCCATTAATTTTCTATTTCCAAGAACTAGCAATGTTTCATGTTTCCAAAGTGTAAACCTCATGCACTATTGCTCTTAATTATTTATTTGTTACGATTTTTTCGATATACCACATACTGTTCAAAGGAAGATTATGTAGGCTTTCGTATTGGTAATTTTATAGATGCCAATTTGACGAAAATTACTTTTTCGGTCAAATTTTCAAGTTTAAATGTCAGTACTGGAAACTGTCCAGTAAGCATCAGCAGAGTGTGCTCCGATATTAAATATTCATTCTGTGTAAATATAATAACATGACATTGTTATGAACAGGACTATTTTAACCGGGTTTAAGGGTAAAGAGCTGCAGTGGAGTGCCCGACGCTTCAATGGGGTTGTCGTGTTCCTGTGGACGAAGTAGAGCTTCAGGCGCTCGCTCGACGCTCTTCCAAACTTGGCTCGTATCCGCTGAGACTTGAGCGGAAGTCGCCTCGCTCTTCATCATTGAGGTGCACTGCCTTCCGCTCTTTCTTGGCTGCTGCAGTAACTGCGGCCCTCCTTCCTCTTTGCTCTTTGTGTCAACATTAGAAATTCTGTTACTTGACTTGTAAGCCCAAATAAACAAATTTGAATTTCATTTTGAAGTTCTTTCTTTGTTTGTAACATAAACATTAACATTCTATTTGAGTAAGTATGCGTATATTATAATTTTTATTATTCAATGGGTTTTTGTTTGTTCTTATCTTGAGAGCTAGACGAGGGATCTCACCGGCGAACATCTTCACTGCTACTCCAGCCTAATTAGGTGTTCCTTCGATATGCCTAAACGTCTATCAAAAGGTAAAGAGAAAAAGAAACGTTTTGATAAACATCAATCCTTTAGGGGCTTAAATCATTCTAGCGATAAGGCTGCAGTTGTGTACAAAGTTAACTGCAGCCTTATGTATATATGCAATAATGCGGCGTTTAGCTTTTTAAGGAAAACTAGCAGCGTCCTGTAGAAAGTGGATTTTGAAATTCATATAGTGATTTGTATTCTAATCTTATTCGTATGCTGTGGCTTTCACAGCATGTGCATAAATTATGTCATTCGATGTTAAGAAAATAGTTGCGTTTTCCCTCTTAAGTATTGCTTCAATGTTCTGAAGATTGGTTGAGCAAAATGCGGCGTGATCGAGAGGCGTTCAAGTCACTGATTACCGAGTTAGCCATTCAAAAATGAAGTCTTCTTTATTTTTCAATATAACCGTATGAATTTGTGCTTTATATTTTTATCCGCATTATTGGAAGCTTCGATTAGTTTTTGACACGCCAAGGCTGGATTTCAGCATCGATTTTAGTTCAATTTTCTCTACATTTCAGGTTTAAATAGTTTAGTTTAAAGGCAATTCATTTACTGAAAATGATTCAAAAACGTGCTTTGCATTCCTCACGTGCAGGAATTACTTGATGCTTGGTAAACGGATGAATTACCTCTTGATGTCGCATAGTACACTTAAAAACATATATGCGTTAAAGTATCGTAACTATCCATAACGTTTACCATATTAATGCCTGAACAAAACCTTTCGACAGCCGTTTTTTACTCTCAAATAACAGGGAAAAAGATTGAGGCGACAAATTGTTATACTTAATGCTCTTTGAAGTGCAAGGAAAGTTGTGGGCTAGTGTAAGTTTATAAATTCAAGGTTCGAGCTGCCGCTCGCCGAGGTCCTCCTGAGGCGAGAAGACTAGGAACCTCTCCCAACCGGTCGGATGGCTGTCAGGATCTGCTCCGCCCGTCCTGTACACGAGAAGTCACGCGTTCAGTAATTTTAAAATTCAAGAACTTCGAAATCTGAAAATAGGTAACGTTACAAATTTAGGTTCTATGACTGAAGTTCTTACGCCCAAGTTCATAAAGTTGAATTGATCAGTGATCACCTTTTAAGTTTTAGTTACACTAAATAATGTAAGTGTTAATTTACGGAAGTAAGACTTCCAATTTTTTAATAAGCAAATAGTGCAACGTTACGACAAAACGTTTCTAAGCCTCAACTCGTAAACTTCATACTGAACGAAGAGTTCACTCTGAAAACGTTTAATAGTAAGGCTAGAAATTATTATGGTGAACGAAGTTTCGCAATAGGTTATTAATTATGACAACCTAACTGGTTTAATTCAAAGTTAGGTCTGAAGTATGGAAGATAGTTCGCGTAAGTGGAACGTCTCTCAACACGCTAAACAGGCTGCAAGTCACCAACACGGCGTGCCCACGTATAGGACGACATACCTACTAGTGCTGACTCTCCTCGCGTAGTTCCCTTTGACTCCAGCACGAAGTAGTGCTGACTGCCCCCGGCCGGCCCCAGCACGACCGCAACCCCAGGCCCGGGCGTGGAGGAAGACTCACTTCATGGTAACGATTAACTCCACTTACTTGGAAGAGAATAATGTTCTTCGCTGTAATGTGTATGTATGTGTGTTTATCCAAAGTTAACAGAGGAGTTACAGCTGCTTTAGCCGCTCCAGCGTCGGCGGCCAAATGCTCGCTGCCCAATATGCCCTAAGCAGAATCGAGTCGGCTGGAGGTTCTGTTTCTATATATGATCGCTTGGAAGAAATTTCTATAGCACACATATCGCCCCATAGAATTTGTACACTGGGACAAAAAAAATGCATCTCATTTCTGTTTGGAATTTATTGCCTTGTTTGAAGATTAATTTACCCAAGACATTTATACTAATCCTTACATCTAACTTAACCCCTAAACGTATTACCCCGAGAAGGCCGGTGGTCCATTCACACGGTTGATGTTACCGACAGTGACCGTATGAATGCAACATCCACGTCCACGAGATATCTCGGGATAGTGCGTTAAAGGGGTTAATTTTCTACAATGCCCGCTACTGAGACCAAGGTCGTTATCAATGCATTACTTTCTAAAACGTTATGAATGAACCATTGAAGCTCCACTATAGCTATGTTTTTATAATTTCCTATTGGGTATTTAATTCTTATTGTCGTATTTTAGCTCGAATTTGTAGGCTTATCAAATGAGCTTTATCAATTTATGATTGACCTTTTTTATAGCAGGCAGTTTGTAAATGAAGGTATCTATTTTTTATTTTATGTTAGCTCTGGCAGAAGTGCTCCTGTAACTTTTGTCTCCCTTGCGGGCTAGAAGTTTTGTGTCGTCAAACTAGCTTAGCATTTTTCTCAGTAACGCGTACGAGATGAGGCTTGTTCCGTGCTCGACGTGTGGGAGAACTTCGAGAAATTACCGGGCCAAAGTTGTAGAAAAGTTCCCCTTTTCATCGAAAAGTTTCTCATACACCCTGTATTTCAGAAGTTTTGAACCTGACTCGTAAATGATTTCTGCATTGTTTGTATCGAATTCTCAAAGTTTGTTTGTAAAAAAATTTTTGAGAGCCAATACTTCCTTTTTCGATTATTAAAGTTGTTATTTACGTTCCGAGAAGGTACCTGTTTTCTTTCAAATAAATTAAAAAAAAATTGTATACTCGGTAAATTTCGTTACTTGCCTGCACCGACAGCAAAAAGTCTGTTAGCATGTATTGCTATTGTATTTATTACTATTGATGTTTAAATTTTTCTTTCACTCTATTTCTCATGTAATTGTTATTGCTTGAAACCTAAAGTGATGCCAGTAGTGATCGAATGTAATTTCTTGCAATTGTTATCTTGGTACTTGTTGTCTTGGTCTTGGATTCCGGTACAATTCGAGTCGGTACAGTTCTTGAAAGTTTCTTTTTCAGCCGTAATTCCCATGCCTGAGCGCTAAAGCAGTTTCTCAGAGTGTCTTGACATGCGTAATGTGTTATTCGCTATATTATGCGCTGGATTATGTTTTTATTGTAGTATCAAATACATCCCCTCCTATTAGGATGGAAGCAGACCCCCTGCTGCCACGTCCCCTTCGTATCTTGATTGAAAAGTTTTTGTCCTCGCTTCGAGTCGTAGCGAGGGTTCGTCTCACGGCGCTCCTCACCGGTGCAGGACTTTTCCCCCTCTCTCCACGCGTGATGCGGGTCGCGATCTCCTCCAAACAATGGCTCTCAGCCGCATGTTGGCTGTACCCGTCCGACGGCTTGGCAATCTAAATGATGCACTTGCTCTGCTTCGATCTTAAAATCTGGATGTTTGGATGTTCCTTTCTCATGTACTTAGCTTGTATGATTTTTTGCTGTGCTTTCAATAGTCTACTTTTATTGAAAGAAACATGGCTTTACAATAGAGCGATACTCAAAGTTGACAGTTTTGATGACTATTTCTTCGAGTTACCTTTGAAAGTGTTTCAATTTAGTGTTTGGTTTCTGTATATTAATACCAATAATTTTTTTATTTATAAAACTCAGCGCCTCATAAACGGGATCGTGAAAGAAACTTTTGTAGAAATGTTGGATTTTACTGGGTGCCTATCTGGAAGATTTGCAGTGTGCCTGTCTGCTGAGTGTGGCGAGACCCCTCGGTCTGTCCGACCCCGCTCGCCCTACTTCGACCCTCTCGCTTCCGGCTAAAATTGGAGGCTTTCGAGAAGATGACGGCCCATGGAAGCGCTCCATCTTTGATGTTTTTGGCCGGGTGAGCAGAGATTGTCTCAGCGGAGCGTTTGTGGCTGGCGACTAGACTGCAACCGTCTTGGAAATTTCTGTCGAAATATTTGTGTGTTCTTCAGTTTACTCGTGACTCCGTATCGTACTTATTATTGCTTGCGTAAGTTTGATTATGTTTACTATACATTAGCACAAATTAAGCTGTTACTCATTATTTACACCAAAAGAGAGTATCTATTTGGAATAAATTCTGTTTGAGCTTTCAAATAAGTGCTTGTTTTCCGAAGTAAGCCCTGAGTCCTGGTGTTTTAAGTATTGAACTATGTCACTAAATTGTAAAACAATAAACAACGTATTCCCAGTCTTGTAGTTAGTCAATCTTTTGTAATAATACAATAACTTACTCGCTCTTGTATCTCATCTCCAACCGTGATGGACAAGAATTGTGATTTCACGTTTTCTTTCAACATGAGCTAATTAACAATAAACAGCTGCCCAGTACTACATTGCTGTATATTCTAAAGTAAATTTGTGTTGCCTGTCGTGGAACTTTCGTCTTTGTTTAGCGTTAGGAGAAATTAAAAGAATCTATTTGTATTCTCTTGTAAGCCTTGGCTATACCACCATCCGAACAGAAACAACTGTTGGCGGCATGAGGTTTGTGCGCGAATAACTAATTTTGATAACTGAAAGGAGTATTCATTACATAATTTTCAACTTCGTCATTAATGTGGATGCGGTCAAAATGCAACCTAAATTACGCTTTGAGACAAATACGAGACAAATAACGTCTAAAATTAACTTATTTGCGTGTATTTCAAGCCACGTGCCCTTGTAGCTAGTTCTATCGTTTTGTTGTAGTCTACTCTAGCATTTTCCTGAAACTGAATTTACCTTAGCCAATGGCCAATTCTTGGAGACCACTTTGTTCGCCACTAGCATTTCGAGCTTCAAAAATATTTGTTATCAAATTTTGGTTAGACAGACTGAATACATTATTAAATTCACCTAACTGATTGATGGATGATCCTCTTGAAATGCTCGATATAAGTGGAGCACTTGATGACGCATAAGTGCATAAACGTTAGGAGGTGGTTTTTAGATCCAAGATTCGGAATAAATGCGTTATTCTGCTTAGTAGTTCTTTCTTTTCTCTGAATCGTAGTGCCTGGCTTTGGAGTCGCTCCAAGCAGTGAGTAAGGCCACTTCCTCGAAGCTCGTCGTATCGATCGCTGGTTTCTTCTAACTTTTTCCAGAGTTATTCTGTTCTCTCATGCTCCTTAGTTTCTCTGTTCTTATGGGTGACTGGGCTCGTTTTGGTTTCGCTTAGAAATCAGTTTCATTAATTACTTTCATCATAAATGAATGAGAGCATGCTTTTATATTGCTTCAGGTCCTCCGCTTATGGGCTCAAATTGAGTGTCTGGTGCTAAGAATTTTTTTAGACAGTTGAATTTTTGATAAGGTGTGCTGGTAACATATGTCCTCATCAGAATTCCTTGTTCTGAGTTTTGGTATTCTGATAAGGTTCTGACCAATGCTCAGAGAAATTTATTGACATGTAATGCTCAATTAGTACAGGTTTGCTCTGGAGTCTGTTGTGGGTTTAGCTTAGTTATTTACGTATTTTTTTCATTGAAGCTAGGAACGTTTCGTACTATCGATCTGTGTTGAAGGTCTGGGTTTGATCGCAACAAAATTTGCCTTGCTGTTTCTCGATATTTTGATACTTTGAGGTTTCGACGTCACTATTGAAATGGTTGATATTGTATTAGCTTCACCAGCACGAAGTATTTCGCACTCAGTACGTCGTGATTGACTCGGGTTGGGGTGAAGGAATCTTTGTTTATCCGTGTAATTCTGTATGGCACCTAATTTTACGGGACTGATTCGTTTTCTGTACTCCGCTCATTGCGAGATGATTCTCACTTACCCAAATGTTCCAAAGTCTAGTTTGTCGTTGAACGATAGATTATTATCACTGCATGATAGAAGCATAACAGTTTATTATTGGTATAAACTCTTGTTTGTTAATCTATACCTATAAATACAGAATGGTTGAACCTGATGAAAGTAGATTAGATGGCGGTGAACATGAGACCATATAGAAGTTTCTACGGCCATTAGTTACGGAGTTGTTAGTATATGAAGACGAAGGAACGTTTTGTGGCCCACTCTGTATACTGGATGCGGTTTAGTCGAGCTAAAGTTTATATACCGCTCTCAGTACCCTGATGTGGACGGTGTGCAATAGCAAGGTCTCAGTGTTTACTCCCTCCTGGTGAGCATTTCTATGCAGATTGCCACTTGCGCGCTGCCATTTCCATCAAGTGCTGTGTTTGCAGGAGACCCGCATTATCCTCTGTGGTGTCGGGACACTGCTCTGTGCTTACAAGACGTTTCCTGCCCCCTATTCTCCCTCTTCGTCCGAGCTTTAGCAAGCCAGATAATAGTCACTATGAGCATCGGTTGCCCAAAGATCGTTCTTTGCTATTTGGCTCTGATGGTGCAAACTGGACATCCAGATGGGGACGTGACCAATTTAACTATTTTTGATATGAATAATACGTTAAGCGTTCGGTTAAGCGTTCTAACTTTGGAGTCGAATTACTATTTAAGGTCACTGCATCGTTGTTTCCCTGACTGTTCATCTGTACGAGAATCATATTCGTCAAATAATGAGTTCAGTGCATTTAGTTTAACAGTTCTGTATTTTATCAACTGAATGACGCCTCAGAAAATGCATATGAAGGAACGTGTTGCGTTGAAGACGTACGAGGTTTTTATTTATTTATTAGTGGTTTGTGCAGGCGTCCTATTAACCAAAGTTGAACACTTATGCGAGGCTTCTCTGCCATACGGCGCTATCTGCTCATCACTGCCGCTCGCTTGGTGATTGTGTTTGTTCTCTCAGAAGCACCACTGAGGTGTGAGTCCGTTCCTAATTTGTGCTGCATCTCTTATCTGTTGCTCCAGCTTGATGCTGGTCTTTGTTATCGCTCTTCTTGGAATTGCCTTCACTCATTATAATTGTAAGCATTCGTTGTGCCGTTCAGTCCATGCAAAAGAATTTTACCTACAAGATTTTGTTCTTAAACATATCATAGCGATACTATTTAAAGCTTCTCGCAGGAGAAGTTTAGTGCAACTCCTGAACTTTTTCTTCTCATTTCAATCGTATATGTTGGTTCAGGGTATCTTTTGAAAAGGTGTTCTTCAGAGTTAATTCATAGCCATCCCCATTGAAAAACAAGCAACGCTTGTAACAGACGTACGTTGCATGCTTAATTTGTTAATTGGGTAGATATGTTTTTGCTTTGTTTCCGTTGCTCCACGTAGAATTTGTTATCTAGCGACTTAATTTAGGAATTTAGGTACGTGAGTCTCCCGTTTATTTCATTTCACTTTGCATCTACAATCTTCATTCCTCGAATTGTTTTTCGAGCTGTGTCAGCAAACACTTAAAATTTTAATTTCTCTTTCATCTCTTGAATAAAAATATCAAATTTCAGTAAAAGTGTTGTTTATTATATTTCAGTATATAATCAAATTCTAAATCATCAGAGAGCGAATGGCGCCTACACATAGATTTATTGATGGCGTATATAATACATATAGTCAGTACTCGCCTATTTTTTATTTCTTCACTTTGTAGCAAGACATTCTTCGTGACAGAAACGATCCTTCTAACCGTGCATCCCTGTATTGCCTTTTGTATTTACATAACCAACATACTAACTGAGACAGTTAGCTCGAATAAGTTGGCTAATTTCTCTTGCTTGGAAGCATAAAGTTTTCAACGGAACCCTAGATTAAAAGCGCGAACGCCTCATATTTGTTTATTCTTTATCTGTTGAACCTATTTTTGAGGGAACCCAGGGTTTTATAACGAATAGTCATAAGGTTAAAAAGGAACATATGAATAAGGCAATTAGCTTTTTACTGCTAAGTCAGACTACTCCTATAACAATATCATGGAAGTTATTCGTTGGCGAGTGACGAACCTTGAGCAGAAATTTCCTATTTCAACTCAACTGTATCCCAACGTCTACTAGCGGTTTTCAAATGCGTCTTTTCAGACAACTTGTGTTGATCACGGATAACGTATGATTCCTTCAGAGCTGTCATTCTTAACCTTTTTTCACTTGGAGTCCATTTCAAATAACTGAACGGTCTTCGTATCGTGTGGAGGAATCGATGTAAATATTTATTCGATTTGTTTAATACAAACCAATTCCTTCTTGAATCTTCATTCGTATAACTGACAAAATAATTCAACCACATCTCAATAATATTTTGATTCTTCTGCTTATTGTAAAAAGAAATATTGTAATTAAATGATATAAGGTTTACCATAGTTAATCCTGACTGTAACTATTATAACGAGACTCGCCGCTAGGATCGCATCAGATGCGACACAGACACACAATGATAATAATTACGATTTTAGCTTTTCCGTATTGATGTGCAAAATATCATTTATTCAAACATATATTTAATTAAATGGGGAATGAATCCTTGTATGTTGAGGCGTATTTATTGATAGGTTTTTAAACTAGAAACTTGTTATATCTTAATTACGTATATTTTGTTGACTATTTTTTAATTGGCTTTCCAAAAAGACAAAAATCATGTGGTATTTATTACTCCAATTGACGTTGGATTGAATTTTGAACTGTAAGAATTTATCGTACATTTTGTTCACCTTTCCCCTTCATTTGTTTGTCTTCTTTTCTAACTTTTCTGCTGTATTCCGAAACACATGCCGGAAATACCTCGTTTTAGGCACGAGGACCGATTTAGACGATCGATACAAGGACTGACGGCGCTGACGCTCTTTAACGTTCCTCATCGAGACCGATGTATTCTTCTCTTAAAGTATAGCTTGATTCAACCCTCATTTTCAGCTAGAAATGTAATTCTTATTTTTCTTTGCTTGAGCTCATACTCCATAATTACTTTATAAAGTTGTAGATACTTGCCAATTCTTTCAAATGATCCCACATCCCAGATGTTTACCGTGAAGAGGTTGGTAACTTCTTTGATTCTTGTTTGAGTTTTAATATATAGTATGGTGTTGAAAAACTCGAAAACTTTTCTGTTCAAATAATAATTTATTTTTCTCGTCTTTCTTTTGTGAAATGAAATTATGCAGGACCTTAAACTATTTATTCATTGTTTTCTTCTTTCTTACAGGCGACGTGCTTACTGGAGCTTGCTACGTTGGACTATGGAACGTCACTGCTATGCGCTGGTTCGTTCTGGCCCCGCTATTCTTGTACCTCGTCATGGGTACGTTTTTCCTTTTCGTGGGATTTGTCAGCCTATTTCGCGTCCGTTCGATCATCAAGCATAGCGGGACAAAGACGGACAAGATGGCCCGTTTTGTAGGCAGAATTGGAGTATTTAGTGTCCTGTATTCTGTGCCCGCTTGGATTGTTGTAAGTTGTCTCATATACGAGCAGCAGCATCATAATGAATGGATGCTGGGATGGCAGGAAGAGAAATGCATGTCTCGAGATGAACCCTGGCTACGTTACGGTATCAGCTGCCCGCGTGGCAAAAATCACATGGTACGACCTCCTCTCATTTTTTTCCTGATCAAGTATTTGAGTTCCTTGTTTGTCGGTATCACTGCCGGATTCTGGGTCTGGTCTAGCAAAACGATATCTATTTGGAGGAATTTTTATAATAGCTTGTTAGGCCGTAGACCCGAAAGCTATGTGTGACAATCAGCCCCTGCGTGGTCAAATCAAAATCAACAAACGCCTTTGAATCATGCTCTTCACCATCCATTGGTACAACCTATGCATCTGCACCACCCTCATGCGGCGGTAGGAGCGTCTTCCACCACTCCACTTGCATCTCATCCATCCATCCCATCTCATCACATGTCGGAAGAAACAATGCCATTCCGACCAGCCCACACCCCTGACGAAACGAACTTTTGACCTAGGCCTGGTTTGCACTGCTCTGACCCTGCTTAGCAATGACTTGCTGTATGTCCGTAATATCGTGGGCCCATTTTTTACGATGTACGGTACTCGTTTTTTATTGTCGCTAGTCACCGTGAAGTTAAATCAATTTATCTTTATCTATAAATTTTTCAAAGGTATTCATCCTGATGCAAGTTATTTGGGTCAGTGCGATTTTAATCCAGAGTCTCCTTCTAGTTCATGTTGCTGCCATGGCTTTTGAAATACCTAAACATATACATAATTTATCAAACTACTCCCCGCACATTTTTTAACAAACGTTTCATCACTTCTAATTTCATTTTTAGCATTCACTCTTCACCGCTAAACTCGTACACTAGTATGAAAATTCACTGCGTTTTGTTTTGATTTTGTGATCACGTAGGGAGTTTGTAAGATGCATGGCGCGCTCTTCTGCGGCTATGAAGCATCGATTATGTTGTAAGTTTTATTGCTAAGAAATTGGATGTGTCACTGTGCAAAGTTTGCTATGAGCTTTTAACTATAGCCGCAGGAAGTAGCTGTAATTTTTTTCTGCGTTTTCGTGGAATGATTTCCGTCTAATCTTTGCTAACTCTAATGAAGCGTACGACACTCCTGTTGCGTCACACCCTGTGTAGGACTTCATTGAAGATACTTGCGTCAATTCATCCTGAAGTGTATGCCAATCACGAATAATCAACGGTCTTATGATTTCCGTAACTATTCAGCTTTATTTGTCTTGAGAAAATGATAAATTCTCTGAAAATGATTCAACCTGAAAACGATTCAAAAGGGATTTTGTCACCGAGAAACATTTTCTCTCCAAGCTACAAACAATCCTATACTGAAGGAATTATTTTCCATGTTCCTTCATTGAGGGAAAGTTTAGGCACCATGGGCATATATAGTGTGCCCAGTCGTCTCCCACTCTCATGAGCTTTAACGATGCCTCATAAACCCAAGACGAGTTAGTATCAAGTGTGTGTGTAGCAAGACGTACAAAACAGGGTTTCTATTACTAAGGTGGCTTATCGTAATCTTACTGCTCTATGCATATTTTTCAGACGTGTCATTCTTTTGCGATGCGAAGTCACTGCTTCACTTGTTGCTCTAGAGCTAAAATTTCCAAATTTTCTTCGTCGTGAACTTTCGAGAATGCGTTGAATCGAGCATTTAGGTTTTAATGAAAACCATTTGATGCAGGGGATTATAGGACGTCTCTCGGAAAAAACAGATTACCTTTCTTCGATTTTAAATGCTCTGATAGAATTTACATTTCGAACATTTGGACACATTGTTCCATATTGCTAAATGTCATTTCGGTATCTGCAATTAAAGTGACACACGTTATCGGATAATAAATGGATTATCAATCGTCCATTATAGGTCATTCTCAGTTACGGAAAAATTGCGTGTTAATCAATGAGAGATTAATGAATCAGTTTTCTGCATCCAATTATTGTTCCTCCTAATCGAGGTCATGTTATTCGGTAAGGTTAATGTATGGAATTATGGTTGATAGATTAATATAATTTTGTCTGAGTTATTCTTGTTCATGTAATCTGGCAGTGTTCGTACAATTATGGTGCTATTACGTGTTATCAAAACGTGTTTTCCTAGCTCGATGACACAGGCTGTCATGGTGAACTCATTTACTGTCAGAATCCTTCCAAAATGCGAAAATCGATTAGCGAATCCAAAGTATCATAAGTTCTTTGAGTCAAAGAGGAGCCACGTTCTTCTCAATTTCATTTTTTCACGTTTATTTTGCTCGCAAATTTTTTGTGATTATAACTCTTCTAAAATTGCGTATCATTAAGTATAGCCAACTTCTCCGCGAACTATTGTTCTCAGTGATGTATTTTGGTCGAAGATTGTAGTATGTTGTGTTATAATTTGTTTATAATGTACAGTCGAGTAAGGAAACTTGTACAGATTGGTACTGTTGTCAACCGGCGTTCTTAAAACGCTTTTAATTCTTCCATTTTCATTATCAACTAATTAGCTCTACATGTAATGTAATGTAAAGTATTTGTACCTCTTTTTTGTACAAATCGTCTTCGGAACCCAACGAATAATGTCGCGAATCTCAGTTCAGTACATGTCCCTGAAGAACGAGTAAAATATCGTACTTATATAAAGCATATTAACTTTCATCTATATTTTTGCAATTTCTATCACGTTGTTAAAGATTTTTAATTTTTTATGGAGTGTCCATCCTTGATATCATCGTTCAAGTCTTCTGTCTTCACACATATTATTATGTGGCTATGTTATGTTAGCGTGATTCATTTCTCTGCTAACACTACTCTATTTAATGTTGTTAGTGTGTTTACATAATTTTTTTGCAATGAAACTGCATGATGTTTACAAACATCTTCGAGTAGGATCGCCATACTTATCTGTGTGTCACGGATGATTCATTCTTGTCTTGTGGAGGCATTTACTACAGTAGAGTAGCATGCCAATTTAGTGCTTGTAAATATGTACTTGTTAAGTTGAAAGCGAGTCTGTATGTTTGTAATTGCGTAAAATGTTCTTTGCTCCTTTAATTACTTCTTATTGTTCGTGAAACTAAACCATGTTTGCAAATATTCTCCGTTGTGAGTTTTTTTTAAATTACGTAGAAACTTGTGTACTCGACGCATTGTTTGAATAATTATTTAAGTTATCTCTATAAAACAATGATTAAGAATTTGAAAGTCTTAATGATTTTATTCACATTTTGTTTTGAATACTCATGTTATTTCAACTTAACGCGTATATTTGTTATGATTTATGTACATGGATGTACGACTCACGGCTGTGTATTGGTAGATTTGTTCCATCCTCTGGTGGGTCCCAGCTTTCGCAACGTTTCGCAGAATCAGTAACGCTTATTGTTTAAACTTTTGATATCGAAAGGCTGTTTTTGCTCCTTGTAAAAGTTGCCAATGAATTTCTCTACATTATCACTTTCTTATTTCATCTACTGCCTCTCATGGGTAACTGTTTTCCACCTAACGCTGTGTCAAACGAAACTATATCATTCGATTCTCTCGTGCTCAGTGGCTAAAACCCTTATAGGCTTCCTATATACAAGTAACTGTGTATAAAACCTTGCTCCTTGAATGAAACAAAAAAAGAGAGATGTATGCCCTGAAGATGAATGTATGTTTTATCATGCTTTGGGGACTTAGCGCACGATATGAATAGACAAGATTTGTAATCTTTCGGGTGGGTATGATGTGAAAATGACCTTCTGAAGTTTACTAGCCACTCGATTACAGAATCAACGCTTATTACAGAGCACTTTTGTGGCTTCAGTTATTTACATCTTTTAGTCTCGTCTTACTTTTCCTTTTTTTCTGTCTTGGAGAACGTCTAGTAGCGTACACTCGACTTCAAACTACATGAGCTGCTGTGATATATATATACTCTCTCTGCCTCATTCTTATTGCGTTCATGTCATGTTAACCTTCCACGATTAAATATTTTTCGAAACTGAACATAGTAATTAAATCATGTACATAATATTTCGTCTAGAAACTCAAACAATGAACATATGCCTTAAACAAGTTTTCTTGATGAGGTACAAGGATTGAACAAAATAACAGGAACAGTGAAGCAGATTAAATATTTTACTTGAATTCATGTGACGATTACCGTTTTCAAATGTTTTCAAAGTATTTATTTTCGTTGTAGAGTTCATTCGTCTTATTTATTTGGTTTTTGATCCCACTCAGTGAAAAGCGTGCAGTAGGATAAGAGCGGAACCTTACTCATTTTGAAAACGGACAAATTGTTGGAGCTCGGAAAGCTGCTCCCACTCATGTTCTACAGTGTGAGAAATTGAGAAGCTAAACTCGTCAGAAAATATTAATTTTGTCTACCAGCCATCGTCATTCATACACGAGTACAGTCTCTTCTGAATTCTAAATTGAGGAAGTAAAGATTTTCTGGTGGTGGGTTGCCCGTGATATTTGGCGTGTTTGGACTTTTAGAGCACTACTTTTGCTAAAAGCCGAGCTAGTCAAAGGGCTGTTCAACTTCGCAGCCGCGTTCAGAGTATTTGTTGGGTGAATTTTTCATCACATTGCGTTTCATCATTCATCAGTCGATTTTTCAGTGAGCTTCGACGTTCTATTGGTGTAATCCATTATGCCGGAGATTTTAGCATGCTTCTCAAATTTTGTGTCGGTGCTTGACTCGAAAATCCAAGGTGTTTAGCAATTCTGGTGGCCGATGGACATGACTGCTTTTGAGCTCCAACAATCTGCCCTTTTTCGAATTCAGTAAGGTCACTCATCTTGACACACTTTATACTACAGTAGAATCTGAAGAAAAATAATACTGAAATAAATAAAATTAATCACCTATCTACAACAAAATTAACCAATTTGAATTTATAATGAATATTTGTTCTATATTCATTTTAGGTTGAATTCTATAATGATCAAATAATACTTCTAAATATAACTTATTTGTTCGTTGTAATATGTAAAAGAAGTCCTTAACGTATGACATTATTTGGATCAACCCTTGTTCGCTATATTTTGCCAACCAACTTGTCCATTAACGGGATTTTTCTCCCATATTTATCTTCAGGTGTTGTGTGGCGTATAGGGTGGTAGGTTTATTTGAGCCCCTATCGCTGAGACATTTCTTTTCGTCCCTGTTGTATGCTTTTAAATTTTGCGCACGTCAGGGCCATTCCTCAACATTGTAAGTAGTCACATTTTTCAAAGGTTAACGAAAATTCAAGTGTTACGTGGAATTACTGTTCTTTTTTCTATTTTACTCGTATGCTATTTAGCTATCTTTTCTGATGTCTTTGTCTTCAGTTTGTCAATTCCATTTTTTATTTTGTTTCATGACATACAAGATAAAGTAGAGATTTCTCATCTGTAAGCGTAGTATATCTATAAATGCAAAGCTATTGAAACACACTGCAGGTAAAGTATGAAGCGCATGTATTACGTGCGATTATGATAATCATTCAACTTCAAAACCTATTATCCTGGTTTAATTCTAATCGTCGTGACTACAATGGCCAAAAATTTGTGCTTCAACACCCATGTCGAAGTAATAAATATACTTCACTGCTGAAATTTATTTTAATATTGTCGGCAAAATTTTCCCCACTTTTTGAAGCTGATGTGTCAATTTTCATCCTTTATAAGTCGATCAGGCCTAGCTATGCCAGAAAATTCGCATTCACATCGCAAGCTAAAATACGTCCCAGATGTACACGGTTCTAATACTGTGAGAAGAAACAAACGGAAATATGACGATGAGAATCAATATGAAATGATGCATCCAAGAACATTTAATCCTGAAAAACGAGACACGAAGGTGGCATTGTATTTATCTTTTTTCCAAAATGGAGTTCCGTGGTTTACCATCCCAATACGTTTGAAAAGTAAAAATTTCTTAAAGCAAAGCTCAAATTGAGGCGTTCAGCTGATTCTTATACCCTCACGGGGACATTAGCCGGTGTTTTCACTCCATGCTTCAGGCTGACACATGAGTGTGTCCTTACATTTTGAAACTCGAGGCACTCCGGAAATTTGAATATATCCACATGTCGGCGAGATCTTTTTCAAAAAATTGTAGGTTTTTGTAATTTTTATTATTTCTATGCTCCGATTTTTGCCCCATTCTGATAGGACAAATTGTAGTAGTATAATTTATCTTATTTCAGTGATTGTTTTTTTCAATTGATATTTCCGACAGAAAACGGCCCTTCGTAATACTGTAAAAGAAGAAAGTCTCAACTCGTATCATCGAAGTGGCATGTGGCGAATTTAATGCCTGTATGATTGCTTGGTTTGATTCGATATGTGAAAGTTACAATTCTTGAAAAGAAAGGTGTGCGTTTGTTCATTCTTTTTCCTCACGTATATTATCAGTTAATGTCATTTTGGTTTGAAATGTTTCCGGATGAATTAATTTGAAATTGTGTGCCAGCTTATCGAGGGCTTACATTTGACAGTCAATTCCTGCATACCGAAGTGTTCTTTACAGGACATTTCAGTACGATAAAACGACAAATTCTATTACTCTTCTTTGTTGCTAATCTGTACCAAATTAGGTTATTATTTGCTACGCAATGTTAAACGCCCGTGAACGAAAACTCGTTTGTACGTGTGTATTTATGTACTAATTTTCCACGTACGATGTGACTGTAAATAATATCCCAATGCCTACTTTACGTTGTGTGAATACTTCGCTTCAGTGAATAAAAGATCTCTTTCTGATTTTTTTCTTTTCCTGGTGTTGCACTGATTTACGAAGAGCATCATTTTAGCTTCGTCTCGTAAGTATTAGGACACGTAAAACTAACCCTCTTACGAGTTATACTAAGCATTCGATTGCACGTAGACGTTTTTGTCAATAGTTACCCCTGCGCTGCCTTGCCTGGCCTGGTCTAGTCGCGGTAATCAGTATATTGATCCGACGGAAATGTTGTAATATATATTATAGCCTTTTCGATGAAGCATGACAACAATTTTTTAACGAGTATAAAATTATGTTGAAAAGAATATGACTGGCAATGTTAAGAAATTCAAATTTCTCGTTATTTTATGATATTTGACTTGTAGTAAAACTAAGTTTCTCAAATGAAAAGAATCGCTGGTAGAAGTAAAATTTTCCATAACGGTAGACGAACACGAAGTGGCAATATAAATGCTAAAAGAAATCGCTCGACTACACTAATAAATATGAAACTATAAAAACTACAAAATGGGACAACAAGGCTACACATGATAATGAATGCCTAAAATATTCAATTTACGAGTGTGGGTTGCCGCCGGCTCAAACACAAAATTCTTCACTTCATGTCCAACATCCCGTGCAACATGCTATAACACCCACTCCAACCTGCTTCTGCGCTTGGTGAGGTCACTGGTAAGCAGTAATGAATTCTCCTTATTCCTGTTCATCTATTGTTGTAGAAAATTTATCTGGTAAGGTTGGGAAATCAGTATCTTGTGAGATCTATGAATAACTTGAAACAAATCAGAACTTAGGCATGTTATTGCACACGTCTTAACACGTTAAAATCTTAACATAAATTTGGCTCCTAATTCATATGATATTACAGCAGTTCGATTAAAGTGACAATAACAGGCAGAAATACCTTCTAATTTTGAAAACTATGTAAATTTTAAGTAATCATTTCAGTTGTTGCATAAATTTATCAGAAAGCATTGATACAACAAATCTTTCAGGGAGCTTTGGCGGGCCTTGCCATCTTGATTCAGTGCAAAGAGTAACTGGCATCGGAAATGTTTGTTTCTTTCACCAGCTATTTCATCGAGATGATCTAAAAACAAACATAAAACCCAATCAAATTCAAAGAATGAAAATATACTCGCGCTACCTTTAGGGCAAAAATTCTTATTTGCTACAAATAAAACATTTGTCAATGCGAATAACTTCGGAGTAGTTTCAAAAATTTGAAAAAATTAGGAATTATTCACCGACCCGATACAATATCGAATAGTTTTATATTTATTTACTTTTTATAATCAGACCCTGGAAACGTACAAATTTTGGAGTAGCATTTTGCAACTTTTGTTCTATATATGTGACTTAGTGAAACTAGTCTTTACAGATCTCTTCGTTCTCTCCTTTTCTGTTGGAATGTAAAAAAGTTCTGACGAGCCAATAGAAATCGACGACAGTAGAAAATGGGAGTTGATGAATTCAAAATCAGAAAGAGCGACAAAAAAGTGTCCAGATTTTCAAACACTTGTTTCGAGGTATTCATCGTAGAAACCTAGGATTGGTCACATTTTAAACGTTAATTTGCTCACTTATCAGTTAAAATGCTTTTGGTTCACGTGAGTAATTTTGGTACAGTTACTGGAAAAAGTGTGTATTTTTGCCCGCTTTGCAAAATAACTCGTATTGCTTAATTTAAATCATGAACAAATATTATTCTATTTGATATTTCTGTTGAATCTCTGGTTCGAGAGAATGTGTGGATGCAAGACGGAGCAACATGTCACCCAACTATTGGCGTACGAGACCGTTGAAAGAAGCTTCGGGAGAGCGTATCATTGGGGTTGGGCATAGGGTGAAATGGCCACCCCGCAGTCCTGATCTGAGCCCCTGCAATTTTTTTCTTTAGGGCTATTTGAAAAATAAATTTTACGAGAAACCATCAATAGCTTGCAAGATTTACGTAACTGTATCACTAGAAATATAAACGCACTTGAAATCAACCGAAAATCAATCCGAGAAATTAGAATCAAATGTTAAAAATTGTCTGAAGAAAAAACGGTAGCCATTGGTTGGAATAGAAATATGAATATGGGCTGAAGTGGAACTTGTTGCATTAATATTATTGATTTATTTTAAAAAATTCCTAGTATTTATTTCCTTTCTATTTTGATATTCAGTGTAATTTTAACAAATAAACTTGGTGTTGACGCTTTTAACGATTCACTCGCACAATTGGCCAAAAAATCACGTATTTTTTGTGTAACTATACCTAAACTATCCCTTTGAAACAATGTTTTCATCTGCTGAAGACAAACTAATGCTTAGGATAGACCTACGCCGAGCCCTCTAGGAAAAATACTGAGTAATGAGTATTTCAAAATCTCGAAACTTTTCTATGGCTCACCCTGTATATTGCATGCATAAATTTCGGTATGTTAAAAACAACAACTATGTAGACGACTGAGAATTTAAGAAGAAAGGCCCCATGTATCTTATTTTGTTTTGCTCTTGATTTTTCTGTGCATCCATCATCGTTTGTTACAATTTTCAGTTTAAAATAAATGATACATATTTGTGCCGAGATGAAAGTATTGAGATCAATGCGAATATAAGGTCTTACCTCGTACAAACGAACTGTTGGGGACCACGTCTGCAGGCGGTCACTGCTCGCAAAGCTGCCAGCTCAGGAGCATGCGTTTGCACTGCTGGAGAAAGAAAGTGTTACTTTTCTCAGTTTTTGGCATAAATATTCCAAGACAATTTACTTAACGATTTCAATTTCATTCTCATACTTTTCAACACTGGACATTTAACGATTTACAGAAAATAATGAAAAATTATATTTAGAGCAAGGAAGAGCTGGGTGATATTTAAAAATATAAATTAGTGATGAGAACCATGCCATCTCTCCATCCCTCATTCCTCTACTTCTTTTCTCTCTTCATTCCTAATTTGGTTGAAATGATTAACTTAAATCTAGACACACCAAAATTAAGAACATAAATTAAACATCGAACGTATGAAGTGAAATAGATGTTTCGAGGACAAACAATTTAATTCATTCTTTATTCCGAGTCGCATGAAAAGAGAAAACTATCAGCATTTCGTTGCCCTAAGAAAGGCAGGTGTAAAATCAAAGTATAACTATCAATAAAATTAACCGGAAACACGCAGAAATACGCAGATCTGCCGTAGTTTCTCACGCTTTAAAACACAACTGCTAGTATCCCAAAACGGGAACACGTACATGTTGAGCAGTTTCTAACGCTTTAGCACAAAACTATAGTTATACTCTTATAGAAACTCTAACGAGATCTCAAGTTTAAGCCACTAGGAGTGCGGACGTGACGTCACCAGTACATCTGCAACTCCGATGCCCATCATGTGCTAGTTAGAGCTGCTTTCGCCATGATTCACGCCCCTACAATGGCTGCTCGTTAACCAACACAGCCGGACATTTGAAGATGCAAACAAGTCTCGCGGCTTCCCATCATATGACACGAGCTGGTTGCGATAGACTATGTAGTCGTTCTTAACATTACGCCATAGTGACGTAACGTTACTGTAGATGACATCCTACAGGAAACATGAACTTTTCTTGACGAAGTATGAATGTAAGTGATGGCCATATTTAGAGAAACTTAGACAACCTAAATATATTTGTGATTAACCTCGACAATATTTACCGTTTGGTAGAGAATTTTTGAAATTTTTCTTGAACTTAAATTGAACTACACACAATCAATAGTCCCATATTAATTTTCTATTTGAAGAAGGAACGTGTATGATTATACGACCGAAGAATGACTATGAATGTAAAAGTCACTCTTGAAATATTTGTTCGACACTTAATCTTACACGCGTCGATGACTGAAATTAAATTACATTTGTCATAAATAAAAATACTTAGAAACGAATCGTACATAAATTCAGATATTTATATTCAATATCACTTTTACTCTACTCTAAGTGAGCTTCAAACTTTTTAATCTTCTACCGTTTTTTCGTGGAGTAATATGTTAACCAACAAGTCTAACGTACGATATTTAAAGCCGCCTTTCCTCGCTCGTTCAACAGGCATAACTGAAACTTCACTTTGGTGTGCAAAGCTTGTCATTTACTGATTTAGATCTATTCTGATTGAATTTTTTTTGTACTGAGTTCAAATGACATTCTTTTTCACAGTTGACTTCGTCATTTTCCCTCCACTGTTTTTTCTCAAACATGTTCACATCATGCCAATGTAGCTAGAGGCTCTGCCCTAGCTGTTACGAACTCGTAGACAATTACCTTGAGCGCATGACTCCGCACATCAGGCCCCATAACCTCTACACCCCAATCCCCGTAACCACTGTTTTAGGGCACGCCACAGAATACCCGCCTCGTCCCATGCAACAGTAAGGAAGAACTCAGGTTTCTACCGAATGACAAATGATGAGGAGGGCGTCCAGCGGATAAGCCGCTTCAAGGCAGCTTGGGACTGAGGCCAGCTGTAACTTTATTCAATAAAATGAATAACACGAACAATCAAATCTACAGAACAAAGCTTTAGGTGAAAATACCTTTGTGAATGAGATGGGTTTCTTCTAAGCTTTACTTAGTTGACAAGCTGCGCATTTGCGCGATACTCTTAAAAATGATCATGGTAAATTTCTTTAATCCTTACAGCATACAATTCCTCACCTGCTGTTCATGCGAAATGTGTGTTATCATGCGTCCGATGAGTCCCTAATCAACATGATTTTCCAGACTTCAAAACTGCGCTCGTTATTAAGGCAGTAAGCGTGACGAACTGAACACCATTATTCATATGTACAACTTCTCGAAAGCATTTAATCGAGGAAACTATTTCTAAAAAAAATTGCACATTGGAATCTTACCATAGCCAAATATCAAAGCGCCTCAATGTAAAAACGTAACACGTACCAAGGAGAACGTGAACGCTTTATTGTACGATATCAAACTTATTGGTGTTTTTAATTCAATGTTCCAGTAGAATTTTTAGCATCAAATTATTGATCTTAGTAAACGGAAAGCAGTGTGTCGACCAAGTCAACACGAGAATTAAAAGAACAATCACAGTCATTTGCACTTGCAGTTCCTCGCGCCATACAGCGATCAAGAAGCAGAAGAGTAGAAGACGTCTCAAACTCTGATTGGAAATGGAAATACATATTTTATCTAGTTTGGAACATTTCCCAGAGAGGAAAATTTCATGGATAATATTGGGCTATAATAGCCTATTTGTAAGAGGCAGCGTCTCTTACGCAGCTGTTGAGGTAAAGTGCGCCATCGCTGCCCTCTCTAGCCCTTGTGGTGGCTGGCTGCGCCGCGGTGTCTCGGCGGACCTGGCGTGTTTGCCTGAAGCTTACCCATTCAAATTAGCGAACAGAGCCGAGTGATGGATGTGTACACAGAATACTTGTCTTGAGAGCGTCTTCAAGGGATTCTCTCATTAGATCATTCCTCAGCAGTGTTTGCACGCGAGTAATTCATTAACGTTCTTTTACCGGGCGGATATTCAGCAATTGGTTTTTAATCATTTGTCTCAACTATGACCAATTGATATAATTATTTGTTCATACATTACTGGACTCGGGATTACTTTGCACCACTGCCCGCGGGATTAGCAGAAGTCGCGACGATTAGCAGAAGTCGCGCTAACTGAAAATTTTTTCAAAAAATTTGATTGATGCGATAAAAAGCATTTACGAGACATTCATACAACTCTTGTTTTGTAAAAACATCATCAGTGAATGTCATCTGCGATAAAAAACACGTAATGAAAATTATATCAGTAATTGAAAGATTATTGCATGTTTCTGAAATATGACAAGAACTTTTTAAATGCTACTATATAATTAAGTTCAAATAAATGAAACCATGGACTCGCATTTTGCACAAATGAGTCATGTGTGACGTGCGTGTGTTTTATTATTCGAACTTAGTTACACAATAATTTCTTTTCTATTTTCTAATTTTCGGTAATATTTTAGAAATATGAAATAATCTTAACTACCGATATAATTTCTATTAGATAGGAATGTTTATTATCGTAGATGACACTCACTGATGTTTTCACGAAGCCACAGTGGTATGAATATCTAATAGACATTTTTTATCGCATCTATTGTAATTCATTTTATACTTAGGTTTCGATTCCACACAAGCAGAACAATTTCAAACAGTATACGGGAAAAATGTTTTTAATATTTGTTAGAATAAGAAGTAAATGCAAGAAAAACACAAGGACATGTGAACAATGAAATAAAATGATCATTTCAAACCATGCGCGTTGCGGAGGTACGAAGCTGAATGAACAAGCGTCGTAAATATCGTTGAGAAATTTTGGGTAATCGTTCGTCATTGCCGAAATATTTGAGACTAGATGATGAAACAACCACTAGAACGATGCGGAGAAGAAAATAGTGAGTCGGCTTAGCTGTTGGGAGTGTAATACAAAATTCACACCAGGTGGAGGAGATTATGAACTAAACAGCAGAAAATATTTGCCTGAGGGACGTATTAGCCATAATTCTCTCTTGGGATTTGCTGTAGTCCCAAGAATATATCAGAAGGGAAATATTCTGTATAGTGACTGAAGTTCTGAAGTTTTCGTGCTCTCGTTGGCACACCAAAACTCAGGCAGCGCTTGGAAGGGGAATCGCTCCCATAGAAGAGACTGAGGCTAGGCTATGATTTCGAAAATCATTTGAGGAACTGCTTTGCTTGCGACCGTGTTTTGCGAGCAAGTTAAAATATACGGTAGGGAACACCGAAGGCTGAACGTAAGAGAAACTTCTCTGTTGTTCAAATAATACTTGTTCTCGTGTTCACATATTTTCAAATATTTTAGATATAAATTTAGTTTGAAAAGTAATATTTCGAGGCCCTGTTATTGTCAAATACTTATTTATCTTTGTTCCTTGGGAGATTCGTTTTTCACTTTCAAAGATCTTGACACGCTCAATGAGGGATTCATTATTAGCATTGCATTTAGAAAAATAACAGTTCAGAGACACCGTGAAGATTTCCAACAATGTTCTTGCAACGAACATTGAAAATTTTCCTAGGCAGCTGCGAAGAGAGGAGCGTTGATTACAAGACACTGCGGGGCCTGTTCATTTTCTTGCTGGAAAATTGAGCAATTTTTTATGGATGTTTACAGCAAAAGTCAGCACAGCTGAACATCTTACCTTAAAACCTATGAATGAGTTAGCTCATGAATTTTTGAAACATTAATTACTTCGCTAAGTGAGCAATTTACCGGCCTGGAAATAGAGGTGATGCTCTCGCTACAGAACTATACCGTGAGCCTCAGGGTCAGGGAGCGAGTAAACTTAAAATTTTGTGTTGGTCGTCATCCTACCTCGTAATTTCAGCCGAACTCGAGTTGCGTACTAATGCGATCTTGCAGTGCAGAGACATTAAACACTAGAAGGTATTGTGTGTAGATGTGAGGACGTTGAGCGCACTTGTGACCTGGCCTGAAGACTTATGACGCGCCTACCATATAAATACATAGCTTTGAAATAATGACTTGAATTGTTGAAGTAATCGGAGGAATGTTTTGATTTATACAGCTCAGCCCAATTCAATATTTTTCAGCAAATTTCGTAAGATTTTATCGTAACAAAGAATAAAGATCTCCTCTTAAAAACTCGCCGGACAAAAAAATAGTCACCTGCTGCTAATATAGCGTAGGATTTCAACGAGCTCGAATAACGGCGGCAATTCTGCGCTGCATTGAGTCTGCAAGCGTCCTAATGTACACCTGGTCAATTCTGAACCACTCTTGCATCAACTGATCTCGTACAGTGGGTCAAAGAAGTATTCGTAACAAACCAAATAATTTACATGTTTCGCTATTGAACATATTTCGGAAAAACTTGGTGTATTGTGAGTCCTACATAAGAAAGGACAAGATCAAACACATTCATGTTTACTTCACAGGAATTTATTTGAAAATGTTCAATTAACAATTGAAATAAAAATACAGGTTGGCAAAAAAGTTTTGGTAACAAGTTTTAAAATCCTCGAATGACTCAGTTCAGCACCACCCTGTTAAAAATGAACGAAATTTTGTTCCATTTTCTAGATAATTCCAAAATGGTCTACGTGGTCTAGAAGGGTACATTGACCGGTTTGGTTTTCAGTGAGGTAACACACTGCCCAATAAATCTTAGAATTCTCACGAAGCCAAAATCCAAGGAATACAGTAATCAAGTGAGTATGATTATAAATTAATAAAAGACTAGCACCGGTTACAGGGAATTTTCAGAAATTCTCTGTTTTTACTAGCACTGTACAGGCCATTATAAGGAAATCTGAAGGAATTTTGGTCAATAAAGCAAGATCGGGTGCTTCAAGTAAACTATCACAAAGAGATCGCTCTAAAATTGTCATAATGGTAAGATCGACCCTCAGATATCTCGCCGAGAATTATCAGAACCTTTTCCATCAGCAGGGTGAATGTTTCGAAGCAAATCATTAGCAACCTTCTCCATAAAGAAAACCTGAAGAAACGCGCTGCTTCAAAAGTCCCACTATTGAAGTAAGAACATGTTACATCTCGATTGCAATACGCAAGTGCTCTTATCAAAGAAGGAGGTGACTTTTTTATAATATTCTATGGTCAGATGAGACAAAACTTGACCTGCTCGGCAATGAACAAAACAACATGTTTGGCTTGGTTTGAATCTACGAGTATATATTACCATTTCTAGTCCTCTCACGACCAAACACGAGTTCATTCTGAAAGTGAACTTCGTCAGCTGGCAGGAGACATCCATCAGCTGCACAACAGGCGTCGAGGACAATTACGCAGCCACTCACAGTGAACCAACAACAACATCGCAATGCACCGGAAAGACTGATAGAGAGAAAACAGCACAGTGTTGACATGTCAGGGCGTTGGTTATACTTTAATTGCCTGCCGCAGAAAAAAGTAAACCAAGGAGCTATTTGCACAATTTGGCATCCATCAAGTTTCACAGCTCCACGACTCAGGCATTTGAAATAATGAGCCACTGCACACATTATAGATCTAGAAATCTTCTATAGATATTAAGTCTGTTGATTACTTCTGAAGATCAGGCAAGGTTTAAAACGTCTGAAAATGATAAAGACCCTGTGCAATAGAGGCGCGCCATGGCTCGTGGTTTACTTCAGAACCAACGTGTGAATTATACTTTGTGGTGCGAAATTGCGCATTAAACTTTCGAAGTGATTTCTGAACTATACTGCACACATCAGTGTTGATACCTGAATATTACTTTTTCAGGAACATTTTATTTCAATGTCTTCGTGCATTCATGTGTTTTATAAATTATTCGCAAAGATCGTTTTACTTACTGAACCAAAGAAATATTAACATTTCTTCTTATTTTGTGCTTGTAACTGCACTATGGAATACTAGGCTCGTTAAATTCAGCTATGCAGCACAGCATGCTTTAAAGCTATGCAATACAGTATGTAATACACTCCTAATGATTATAATGTACACATCGTACATTACATTGTCTTTGTCTACACCTTGTACAAAAGGAGTTTTCCCCCCTTAATGCAATTCTTGGAACGTAATCCCACTGTCGGTTGGGGACTACATAAATTTAAGAAACTCTTGACTGATTCTCCATCACATATTTAATTAGCGAACTTCGAGTGGTTCGTCCTCTTTGTTTAGATGAGTTGAGGTCTAGTTTCTAATTCACACCCACAGGAAATAATAGATCCACCTTCTTGAATAACATGACCGAAGAGAAACTCGGTCTCATCAGTCACAGAACAATGACAGAGGCCAACATCATGGTTACTTACCTTTATGTATTGAGTAAAGTTGGAAATTTATATCTAATGACATTTGAGTTTATGTACTCCCAACACACTTTTTTTGACTGTTAAACGATCTTATGCTGAATCGAACTATCCAAAGTGGAGCGTTGCAATGAAATACAAATTTTACATTTGAACTGTCCACTGTTGTTCAGGCTCTTACTATTACAAATACTTGTACAAATACAAATAAATACAAATATTTCTGATACATAAAAAACTTTAGTGATTGTATGAGCAGCCTCTTCAGAGAGAAGGAAATTCTCTTTAATGATCGAGCCTTAAGAAATACAAATCTGCAAACAACTGTACAAGGAAGAGCATTGGAAGATGCACTAATCCTACGGTGCGATTCAGCAAACTGCGAAGACCTTTTGACTATTCTACAGGATGAAGCGACAACCCATACCGCTAATGTAATGCAACAGTGATACAGAGACTAGAGACATGATACTACGAGATGAATCATTTGAGGCAAATGCCTTTGGTAATATTTACGGTCAGTTGTTGAGAATGACCAGAGAACTCTGGTCTGGTCACTATATTGAAACTTATCGAGGATATTAGGAAACGTCCACAGTTCATCATGAGTGCAGACAAACTTTAGCTGGACGAAAGAGGCCATGAAGGTGAATAACCTTCATGGCCTCTTTCGTAGAGGGCGTTTTCAGAGGAGTGAATCGCTCAAACATCAGACGCGTAAATAAGCACGTGTATCTATGCTACCAATTACTAAACATTTTGACAGAAATTTAGGAAAATAGAGGGGATATTTATAGAAAGAATAGCAAGAAAAAGTTTGGTATTTACTCTAAACAGTCAAGTTGAATTTAGTCTGTTAAAATTCGCAGAAAAGATTGAGAAGAATGCGAAAACTCATCTGAATGCTCAAAGAAAACACGCAGTTGAGTGAGATTGATTCCAGTGATGAAAAATTGTTCACTATCGAAGAAAAATTTATCGCTGAAATGATCGGGTGTTTCCAAAGAGTTTCAAGGCGTTAAAAACATGCGGAAGTCATTACCAGATGTCAAGGTACCCAACAAGTCACGGTTTGGGGTATAGTTCCTAAGTCAAAATTACAGGAAAAGCCTTCTTATTTTTGTTGCTGAATGCTCAAAAATTAACGGGGAAAGATATTTATCGACAAAATGAGTCTAAGGCCTGATCAAACCCAAAAGCACTTTAAATGCTGCAAGCAAAGTTTCTAAAAAGATGGAGTTTCTTATACATCAATAAAGTCGAATTGATTTCGAGTTCAAATCAGGTAGTACGCTAAGTGGACGTCCGAATTTTTAAGTTATGCAAACTCTTAATAAAAGCTCCAATCATAAAGGAAAAAGAATTTGTACACACAAAGCTTTAAAATTCATAATATTGTGAAAAGCTCGACGAGAGAGGTCACTTTAATATTGCAATAATTTTTCCGTATTGAAATAATCAAGCGAAAAGCAAAGCTTTTCCATACACGAAACCAATATTGCACTAAGGTTGCAACCTTCTATTCCGGCGATAAAAGTACTAAATAAATGACTTAAAATGAGTGGAGCTTGCGTTAACGCGGCACTGGAAGCGACGATCCCCTAAAATATGCCATTAAAATAGGGTCGGGAAGGATGCCGCAGCAAGGTCCTCGGAGTAAAGCACATATCCACAAGAAACCATCAGGGCGGAATTTCCTGTTTTGAAAAGTGCATTGGAGGAAGGCCCTGAGAATCATTAAGTTCTTAGAACTAAGCAGCTGAAAACACGTGCGCATTTTGTAAGTATGGGCCTTAAAAGTGAAAGGCTCATGAGCAAGACACTATAAATAGACACTATAAATTTAAACAAAGGCTCTTGAAATCGAGCGTCGTCCTCAACAGCACTGACCCGTGAACGCAAAAGCCGTTGGAAGCGAGGTCCTCAACCGCAATATACACGAGCTATAGCTACACGTGTGTGAGTAAATAATAACTATTGACTTCGAAGTTCAGAAAAAGCATCTACTCTAAGCGTACTTCAAAAAATAACCCTTTTATGTTGTCAAGAAGCGGCCCTAAGACGACAGCCCGCAAAAGCAGGGTGGGGGGAACTAGAGGTATTCAGCGGGAAGTGTTGTAGGAAAGCATGGGTAGTGTGGGCTTACCTACTTCTTCATTGAGCGGCCCAGCAAAACGAGTCGTGGTTGATCACAATAAAAAGTTATACAGTTTACAAGATCAACGTAAAATTTAATCAGCGTTTATTATTCCATTCTATGGGAGATTTAATTACCTATAAAAGCGAATCAGATTAATTTCAATTAAACTTTCATTCCCTTTAATCTTATTTCAATGTCTCTCCAAACTCTCTGAATCAAATTTTGATTTTAAGTCTTTTTACATGGTTGTCATTTGAATCGCTGTTTAACTACGAATACTAGGTTATTCATAGCATAATATTTTCATTCAAAGTGCTTTGTTTTCCATTTATTAGTGGCGTGACCGACTCACCACGCCGCGTTAGGGCCGAGTGTGACACGCCCTCCTCTTTGTGGGCAGGCACGCGCCCACGGACCCTTGGCTGTCACCCATCCTTTGCACGAGGTGATGTTTGGATTCAGACCTCGAGACAAAGGATTTCAAGATGAATTTGCTCATTGTTGCAAGTTGAAAATGGTATTCAAGCGTTACACGAGTCTAGTACACAATTCGTAGTTCGAATAACAAGTAAAAGATTATGCAGAGAATGTATGATTGGACTCGTAGAATTCCAGTAGCGGTACGCCGCTCAAAACTGCAGAGTGAACCATCAGGTGAATAGATATGCAGATAATTGAGGCACTGGCAAAAGATACAACAGTGCAATCAAATTCAACACGAGTCAATATTACACACAAAAGAAAGCAGGAAATAGCGTATCAAACACGAATTATCTCTATTTCAAGCTCTAATGGTAATCTTCAATGCGCGAAGGCCCGAACCTATCCAAGGTATGATCGCTTAGCTAAGCAGTTGAAGTAAATTCACACGTCTTTTCTCTTCTAAAAATATACAGAGCAAACTAATTTCTTCTTCGTGTGTGTACGGCTTTCTATTCTGTTCTTTTAACATGAGAGAAACAACTTTATATGAAGCGTTCAAAGAAAATTTCAATGCTCACTTCTGATCTACATAGGTTATGATTATGTTAATTTATAATCAATATAATTCTGCACTTGTAGAGCTTGATTGCAATTTATTCGCTCAATTCAAAACAAGCTAAAATAATTCAAAACGAAGGTGTCTTATTCGATTGGTATCACATACGTATTCAATTATTTATCCTATTCTACTTTGACACAATAGCGCATAATATACGTTGAAGATGAACTTCAGGCCAATTGTGTCTGTACAGTTGATCTTTATATTTTAAAGCAAACCCTAAAATTCAGAGGCCAATCCCGTCCCACTTGTGTTCTAATTTCATAACTTTTCTTTACACTAGTTAGAAAATTCAGATGATGCACCAGCGTAAGGACTTAAAGAATAATTTGAACATATCAAAATTGACCAGTATGATGACAAACTAGGTTATCAGAATTTTAAAAATTGTCGAAAATGCAAAATGAGTTTATTAGCGGAATTCCACAACAAGGCAAAGAATTAAATATTTTAAGGCTTAGTAATTATTAAGAATTTTTATGTGTTCATGCTATCGAAAGAAAACGTGAAAAACTCAGACATTTCGAGCACAAACGTGGAAGAGTTTATCAACAAATTTAAACAAAGTTGTAGATTACACTCTTGAAGGATTGAATAATTATCAATCGGTATATCAAATTAGAATATAAAACAAGTAAGCCAAGACAAACAACAAAAATGAAGGAAGAAGAGCCTAAAAGGACACGCTATCCTGCAGGTGTGCGGTTGCTGCAAAATCATTTGCACTAGACCAGCGGAAACGATGGCCACTCAGAGCTCAGAATATCCCACTGAAAAAGTCTGTCTAGCAGCTGCAGCATAATGACAAGATTTGGAAGTTAGAATTGGAACAGGCACGACTGTCTGTTTGAAGATCCGCTATAGTCTGATACGTGTTGTTGCTTCACCTTTTCAGGGAGATACGCCTTCAGGTTTCTTGTATTCTGCGTATGGTACTCTTATGGAACTGAAAACGTTATTTGAGTGCCATTTATTGTAAAAGGATTAACTTTCAACGAGGACCCAGCCAATCGAACGTTAACAATACAGAGATTAAACTAGTTCATCAGTCGTAGTAAGAAATAAAAAACGGAAACACGTAATGACGTGGCTTTGTGCTCACTGTAGAAAACTTAAGGAGCTTTACCCGAGAAACTCTGGAGAAACTTCAAAAGTTGGACATTAAATCATCTGCCCTTTTCTTGGTTTAGAGTTACTTTTAAGACTATTTTAAATGGAAAGAAAAGAAAATTAAATTAAGGACGTGTCAAAAATTGTGGTGTATGCACAAAGGAAAACTTGCTTATTTGAGTGGGTGACCTTGTGTTAGTTTGGTATGATTCAATCATGAACCGCGTTAAATCATAAAAGGAAATGTGCAAAACCGTGAACTTAAAAAAAAGAAACAAGTCGGCATCCGTGTATGCGTACAGAGTGGTAACGACCGTTATTTTTCTAGACCCTCTTCGAAAGGTGGGCCGTGAGACGCATTCGACCGACATCATTCACATATGTCACATTGAGGGGCCACAATTATTCTTATTTTAATTGGCTGTCTGGAAACTTTGTGCCGATTTTTAGTAGTTCATTTTTCGACTTATTTTAGAACAAGATTGATTTTGGAAAATAGGATTTGACTACACCTCCATTTATAGCACAGTTCAAGCTATCTTTTCTTTGAAGGTTTGAGATCTTATAACATGGGCTAATTCTATAACCCTTTAAAATGGAAGATAAACAATTCTTTTTCGACACTTGATGTTTTTCTATTTCCATAAAAGAAAAATTGCCTGACAACTAAAGAATTACGCGGAGTTTTCGGTGACGATTCTTTCGCCGAAAGAATTGTACGAAAACGGTTCACGAGGTTCCGAGCTGGAGATTGTAGCCTTATTGATAAAGAACGATCAGGCAGACCATCCTCTACAGAATATGACCAAATCAAGTCAGTAATTGAGGATAACCCACATTGTATATACAACCGAAGAATTGGCAGAAAGCTTCAACCTATCAAAATCCACAATTCGTGAGCACCTGGTAAAGCTTGGGCTTACAGATTGTTGCGATTTTTGGGTGCCACACTATTTGAGTGAGAAGAATTTTTTGGGTCCCGTTTCCATCTGTGATTTCCTTTATAAACGGAATAAAAACGCACCATTTCTTAAGCAAATTGTGGCAGGAGATGGGAAAAGGATTGTTTAGCGAAATATTTAGAGAAAAAGGTTCTGGAATAAGCGATATGAGCCTTCCTTAACCACACCAAAAGCGGGTCTTCACCCTAAGAAAGATTTGTTTTGGGTCTGGTGGGATTAGAAAAGAAATCTTTACCATGAGCTTCTCCCAAGTAAGCAGACAATTAATTCTGAGAAATACTGCTCGCAACTGGACGAGTTAGAAACAGCCATTCAAAATAAGTCTCAAGAATTGACCAATAGGAAAAGTGTTGTTTTCCATCAAGATAATGTAACACCACACGTTTCATTAGAAATAAGACAAAAATTGCTATAGCTTGGCTGGGATGTGTTACCCCACCCTCCATATTCACCAGATATCGCTCCTTCGGATTTTTACTTATTCAGGTATTTACAGAATAGCCATGATGGTAAAATTTCAATTCCTTGGATGACTTAAAAAGATACATTGATGAATTCTTTGCCATGATGCCACCGCAATTCTTGGAAGAGGGTATTTTCAAGTTAAAAAAAAGATGCAACAAACTGCTTCATATTTGGCTGATTAAAATGTAATATCTTATAATCATCAACCTTTTACTTTCCTTTAAAAATTGGCACGAACTTTCCAGACAACATGATGTTTTCATACATCTCATTCTTAGGATTCATGTCGTGTGGTAGGATTGATTTTATAAATAGGATATACTCGAATTTCACGCATACAAACGCTTCTCAGTATTTAGAGAAATAATGTTAGAATTTATCAGGTGGCTATCGTTTGAATTTTGAACCTAAAAGACTCCCCCATAGTATAAAAATGACAAGTGGTTTCAAATAGGAAAAGGGGTTCAGCCATCTCTCGGCAAGCCTTGACGTCACCAGAGATCAGTGTTTCTCAGCTGTCAGAGTTACGAGAATAACGAGGCGCAACAGTTGTCGACGTCCTCTAGCGTATTCTTGGCTAAGTAGCATATACAATTCAAGCATTAATGAAATTGAAATGTTTGTAGAACGCAGGCGTTGAGGCATAACATTTACATAAAGAACTTTCTATTCAATTATGTATGTCTGCTCTGGATCATTTTGTTGATGAGCATTGTTGGGGCTGATCAAACAAGCACCTCACATTATCTTCTCTGTACCGAGTCCTCGCGGACACGACTTAGCTGGCGTCACTGCACTGCAACCTCACGGGTTTCCATGCCGTAACCCTTGATCATTTTTCAAACGTCGTTACTTGTTTCTGTGCACTGTGGCGCTCATTCTGTAGTCAGGACTCAAGAGTGCTGTAGTTCAGACGCGGAGACTTGGTCGTCCTGTTCTAGACTGTTTCAATGCAAGAGAATAGGTTGAAAATGAGCTAAGATTAATAAAAAAATATTGAAACGAATAAGAAAGCAAGTGCATGGGCAGACAACGATTATTGACAAAGGTAAAGTTCGTGTTAACTATTACAAGATAACAAATTAAGCGAATAGATAAACATTAATATTACATAGAAAAAACGAATAAAACTTATGTACCGATCTGACACTTGGCGAGTATTTTCATCGGGAATTTCATCTGTTTCACACTAATAGCCTAGCATCACAGGGAAAAATATGAGAACAAATTAACGAGGCAACTATTGCAGAAGCATCAAGTTTCAGTTATCTATGCGCAGGTCCCATAAATTACCAACAGAATAATTCGCTAAAAACACGCAATGTTTGTCTCACGAAGGCAGTGTGACGGCCTGCGTCCAGCTGGACATGTCTGCCTCAGCCCGAGCAGCGCGTGGTGCGACGCTGAGCCTCAGCAGCCGCTCGTGACAGCAAAAAACAAACGTGTTTACTGCAAGACGAGCTGGCAATAATACGGCCCCCCGCACACGAGGTCAGGCAGCTGCTCCTGGTGGGGCCAGCGCCTAGCAGAGTGGTCATGAAGTTGGAAGTTTCCGTCGAGCTTAAGTAGGTGCTTTGTACCTAGAAATTTGGGATCCCAACGTTTCACCCTCCTGAGAATTTTGTCATTCATTTTACCAACGCGAGTTGGGCCTTCGAGATGTAAGTACAATACCAATGATGAGAAAAACCAACTCCCTAAGAAACTTCAAAATACTTGAAGTATCGAATTTATTCTTAAATATGAGCATTAAAAGTTTTGAATGCCCACAATATATATACTAGTCAATCTTCACATTAAATTAATACTTTCCGCCCAATACCCATTATTCGTAATTAAACCCACACTCTACAATTATTGTATCAACATGTACCATTAATTATTTTCCTATTAGCGAGTAATTCATTAGTATAAAAGAGTGTCAGCTCGGGTGTCTGACTCTTACATTCGTACACTTCACGCTATGGAAGGGTGGGGCAAGCACAACAGCTCCACGGCACACAAACTCATGCGTTACTCAGTGACGCATCATCGTTCTGATCTCAAATCGAACGTATTCATAGAACCCGACAGTGCCCGTGCAGTTTCACTACCGCACCTCCTATGTTGGGGTTGATATTCCTAACGTTTCGTTTACCCTCAATAATTTTTTTGAGTGGAGTGCAATATGGAAATATAATTCCGTAGAGACAGTGTAACACAGCCAAGAGGGTAGTATAGTCAATAAGTGTTTGCGTGTCCTATCATGCTGCGGCACCATCACCCACAGCAACGGCTCAGTCAACACACATCGGGCGCATTCACCAACGCAGTCATCAGGAGGCCCACGCACATGAAATATACAAGAACGAAAACATATTCAGCTCTATAAATGGAAGCGTTCGATCTTCACGAGAGTACCATAGAATGCAAGCTAAAGTAATCAAATTTTGAAAGTTTCACTAGCCTCAATTATAGGCTCATCATTTCTCGTTCGGCTTGAAAATTGAGAAAACCTAAGCTTCATAAGAAACAAGTAGGATTTTAGAATTTCAAAATTTAAACACATACACTGGCAAAAGGCATTTCTAGGCAATCAAAACAGTATATATCCACTCTAAAATTACACTTACAAAAAAAAATTATTCCAGAAAATATTGTTTATTTATCCTTCTAATAAACATTGTCGGATGGTCAAACTCCGCAGGCGGGATAGGTCATCCTCCTCATGAAATGAGCAGGATCTTCTCTGATGTCCAATTCAAGGGAAGAGAGCGCATGAGAATCCGTGAGCGGGTGTCGCTTTCATCGTTTGCTTTCGTGGAAACGTTGCAAACATCGATGAGAGACTCGCATGCAATTCTTAGAATTATTCTCACCCGCCCATGGCTGCTATCTGGACAGTCACGAAAATAATGCGAAATCTGCTTAGAACTATAAAACTAAGGTTGTAAAGGCTTAGCAAGGTCAAATCATATCAAAACCGAGTACGCAATATATCCCAATAGCTTATCCATCACAACATCAAAGCATTTAAAGCAGAAGACACGAGCCCTGCCTTACAAGGAGCCCAGGTCCTATTCTTGTGTGTCGTTGACCTCTGCTTGAGAACACAAATGCGAATATCATGGTCGGTAATTGATGAGGGACGCGACCGTGTGGGCCTGGCGTCACCAGCGTGTGAAGTGAGGCTCAAGAGCGCTTGATTAGCTCGGACGGTGTGGTGTCAAATGCAAACCGCTATGTTCACCTCACCGATCAATTGATCTGTTGGTCGTGCCATACAGCGACCGGCTCCTCTCTCGCTCGCTGCAGGCACATCCTATTGTTTTCAGGTGTTCATTCCATCTCAACAATAACATCTGATCATCTTAATCACGTTGAATGTCTCCCGATTGAAGGATTAATGGTTAAGTTGTCCATCAGTTCTCGGTGAGTCGGATGCTTCGCATGACCACGCAATGGAGGCTGAGGGACGTGCTGGCGCTCATATCGGGCTTATTGATGCTGCACAATTGGCTTAGTGATAAAAAAAGTGTGGAGTCATGTCGAAGCGTCTAGAAAAGTTTGCGTTGCCGAACACCATCAAGATATTCGGAATCAAAATTGTGTGATGAAACGCGCCTTCAAAGTGAATAAAAACTTTCCAAATACTTTCTAAGTTTACTCCACCGACTGGATTAAAGCGAATAACGCGAAGTGTTCAGCTAGTTTAGACTGAGCAAACTGAGGTAAATCCCACTAACGTAAATTTCATTCATTAATACGCGAATTTTACTCACTATTCTTTTAAAACGTTATAAAAAATTACCAGTAAAAATTCAGGTTATCCTGTGGATTTTCAAGATGAAAGCTTATTGCAACTCTCATTCCAAAACGTCTGACATGGGCAGAGAAAAAAGTAACGGACTCAGGGAAATTGGTTTTTCGTGAATGACAACACCATCAGAAAAGAGCGGAAAAAATCTTGAACTCACAATTGACCCGCATTTGAAGAACCTTTCTTCACAGGGACACCAAGGCAGTTGAGCGTTCAGCGATCAAAATAATACAGCTAATCCAAAACAGGAACTAAGAACACTCAGTGAGACCGCTTCTAGATCTACCTCGGATCAACAATAACTTCGTAAAAGAAATACAAAATACGAGCTCATAACTGTATCCGCATTCGTAATTCATTCATGATATTCCTCAGAAGAAAAGCTTGCCTGGAGACACCCCGCACCAAACCACGACCGGTTTGCCGTCCTCACACGGCGAGAGCAGCTTAAGCTCGTCCGTCTCCCTTGATTCCAAACCACGAACATGAAAGCAGGTCGATGGAAAGCATTCAATTCTAGTTAGTCGCCATTAAAAATTCGATGATCAATCAAGTAACACCTGGTCTGCGCGAGGATAACTACAGTAACACCTGGTCT